>JANEHK010000158.1:27652-39155 GCA_025960845.1 Tachycineta bicolor | reverse complement strand
CCCTGGAACTGCCACTGTCACCCCGGCACTGCCACTGTCACCCTGGGACTGCCACCATCACCCTGGGGCTGCCACCGTCACCCCGGCACTGCCACCATCATCCCGGGACTGTCACTGTCACCCCAGCACTGCCACTGCCACCCTGGCACTGCCACTGTCACCTGGGCACTGCCACTGTCACCCCGGCACTGCCACTGTCACCCCGGCACTGTCACCATCACCCCGGCACTGCCACCGTCACCCGGCACTGCCACTGTCACCCCAGCACTGTCACTGTCACCCCGGCATTGCCACTGCCACCCTGGGACTGCCACTGTCACCCTGGCACTGTCACTGTCACCCCGGCACTGCCACGGTCACCCCGGCGCTATCACTGCCACCTGGGCACTGCCACCATCACCCCAGCACTGCCACTGTCACCCCAGCACTGTCACCATCACCCCGGCACTGCCACCATCACCCCAGCACTGCCACCGTCACCCCGGCACTGTCACTGCCACCTGGGCACTGCCACCGTCACCCTGGGGCTGCCACTGTCACCTCAGCACTGCCACTGCCACCCTGGGACTGCCACTGTCACCCCGGTACTGCCACTGTCACCCCGGCACTGCCACTGCCACCCTGACACTGCCACTGCCACCTGGGCACTGCCACCGTCACCCCGGCACTGTCAGTGACAGCCCTGGGGGCACCGGTGGCAGCTGCGTGGCTGCCCCGGGCTCTGAGGGGCCGGAGCGTGAGCAGCAGGAGGGAGCCAGCCCCGCGTGGGTGTCGCAGCGGTGTCACGGGCTCGGCTGGCAGCGGGACCTGCGGAGCAGAGAGAGCTGCGGCCGCTGCCGTGGCAGGACAGCCCCGGCCCGGGCAGCTCGGTCCTGTCCAGGTGAGGAACCCCCTCGGGAGTTAGTGCTTCAGGTGAGCTTCTTGTGGTTCATCGAATCCCAGAATGGTTTGGGCTGGGAGGGACCCTAAAGCCCACCCAGTGCCACCCCTGCCATGGCAGGGACACCTCCCGCTGTCCCAGGCCGCTCCAGCCTGGCCTTGGGCATTCCAGGGATCCAGGGGCAGCCACAGCCGCTCTGGGCACCCCGTGCCAGGGGCTTTCACCATCACAGGGAACAATTCCTGCCCAAAATCCCATCCAGCCCTGCCCTCTGGCAGTGGGATCCATTCCCTGTGTCCTGTCCCTCCAGCCCTTGTCCCCAGTCCCTCTCCAGCTCTCCTGCAGCCCCTTCAGGCCCTGGCAGGGCTCTGAGCTCTCCCTGGAGCTTTTCCTCTCCAGGTGAGCACCCCCAGCTCTCCCAGCCTGGCTCCAGCCCTCGGAGTATCAGGAGATCACTTCAGGAATCAGAGTTTTTCCATGTGAGGAAGATTCCAACTGTTTCAAAACCTCTCTGCGCCCCTCCCATGCACAGAAGTGACCAGGCAGGGCTCCAAAATACCTGTAAATCCCAGAGCAGTGTCTGCAGGGACAAAGAGCTGGTTTGTCCCTGGCCTGCCACACAAGATGTTCTTTCTCTGCTTCGGCTTGGTTCTTCCCCTTTTTCCCCGCAGCCTTCTGACTGAAGGCTTTGTGTGAGCGGGGTCATACCTGGCTCCTCCTCTCCCCGTGGCCAGCCGCTGATGTTATCTGGGGGGATTTGGCAGTTCCCCGTGCTGCTCTGAGGGTTCCTGTCAGCTGTGCTTCGGTGTTACGTGACATCAGAAAAGAGGGGGAACCAACCTCTTCCTCCCCCTTCGCCTTTCCCCAAGGAAATGTGTCCCCGCAGCAGGAGGAGGGTTAACGGTGCTCTGAGAGCTGGAGAAGGCAGCAGGGGAAGGGCTGAGGCTGAAGGCTCCCTGTGGTTGCGTGCGTTTCTGGGCTGGGATCCCGAACTCGGTGGCTCCGGCGCACAGCGGCCGCGCAGCTCCTGCGCCCGTCCCGGCCCTTGCAGAGCGTGGGGCTCACCCCCGTCCTGCCACAGCCCGCTTCCCTCCGGGATTTGCATGGAAAACAGGAGAGCACGTCCCGCCCATGCCGCAGCTGCTGCGCGCTGGGGCGCTCCTGCTGAGGAGGGACAGACGGAGGGACAGGGGGACAACGCGCCAGGGAGCAGGGACACCCCAAAACTTTGTGACCCTGGCAGGGACGGACGTGTGCGCGTCCCTCACGGGCGGGACAGCCCGAGAGCGAGCACAGGCCGGGGGGGATCGAGGATGTTTTCATCGCCTCTGCTGCTCCAGGAGCCTTCCTGCCCGCGGGGCGGCTCCGGCTGCGCTGGGGAAGGGGGTGCAGCGCTCGGCACCAGCGCAGCGAGAGGGAATTGAGGGTGGGGGACGCTGAGAGCCCCAGCTGCCCCCTCCTGCCTTTCTGTCCCGTTCAGGAAGGAAGCAGGTTATTTTTAAACCTGGGCCCAGGTACGAAGCGGTACCTACGGCTTTTCCTCGGGCGAGAGAAATGGGAAGTGTTGCAGCGTCAGCTGCAGTTCCCACGCTCCCTCCAGAAGGATTTTGTTCCCCACACCTCCCCTTATTCCCCGTTCCCTCCAGCAGAGCTCGGCGCCTCTGACCCCGCTCCAGGTACCAGGTGGGCGAGGGGCTGATCCAGCTGGCCACAGGAGGGGACAGCTCCGGCCGTGGCGGTCGCTGGGCCGGGGCTGTGCCCAGCAGAGCACACCCGCCGTGGGCACACCCGTGGGCACACCGGGCTGGCACAGCCCCGGCTCCTCCCGCCCTGCCCCAGGCCCCACAGCGAGCGGCGCTCACGGCTCATCTCCATATTTGGGCTGTGTCCCCACAGCCGTCCCCGGTGCCAGCCCGGGGCTGTGCCGGCCCGCACGCACAGGGCGCCGCCAGAGCCCGCAGCGCCGAGCAGCTCGCCCGGGAGCCCTGGGCCCTGCAGGTGACAATGACAGACACCCTGCCGAGCGCGGCCAGCCCTGCTCCGGGACGGCCGAACCGCTCCAGGAGCGCGTTCCAGGGGCCCGGCCATCCCTGCCCGGCCGCAGCCCGAGCTGGCAGCGGCAGGAGCTGCCCTGAGCCAAGGCAGACGTGGGCGATGCTGCGGGCGGGAGGCGCTGGCACAGGCGCAGAGGCCGCGCCTGGAACGGGCGGCTGGAAAAGCGTCCCGGGATGGAGCCCTGGTCTCCCGGAGCAACGCTGTTTGTTGGGAGCGCCCGGGCTCGCTCTGCCTCCCCGGGAGGCGGCGGCGCAGGGATCGTCCCTGCCTGGGGAGGCTGTGCCCGGGCCGGGGCCAGGGGCGGTGCCAGGGCTCGCAGGCTCATCCCAGAGCAGCCCGACCTGCGGGGCTGGTTTGAGGGGTTCGGAGCCGGGGCAGGGCTCAGCCTCCCGCCCCGCTGCCGCCCGCCCCGGGGAGCGGCAAAGACCCACGCGGGGACAGCTCTGTCACCGGGGACTCCTCCGCGGAGGAGGAAGTTGTCTCGAAATAACTCGCGCTTCCCTTTCTGCCCCGCACTCCTCGACTCTGCTGCAGAGCCCGGGAGCCGCCGGGGCACCCGCGCCCCGTCCCCGATGTCCCCTGCGGGACCCCGTGGTGCCCCCCGAGCTGACCGAGCCCCCGGGGGGAGCTGCGGCTCCCTGGGCCCCCCGTGCCCGCCGTGAGGAAGGTAAGAGCCCCGGAGGGCGCGGTGCTCCCGGCCCCTGGGAATCCTGCGGCTCAGCAGCTCAGGGCTGCTCTGGCGCCGCGCGGAGCTTTGGCTAGGGGCTGGCACCGAGCGCCGAGTGCCGCGGGTGAAAGGGCCTGGAAAGCCACGGGTGGGAGCAGAGCCCTTCCTGTTCTCGGGAAGAATGAGGGGAGGGAGCCGCGGCGGTGCGGGAGACCGGCAATGCGCCGCTCAAGGAATTTTTGTGCCAGCTCCCGTGCCAGCCGGCGGGTGCTGCAGGGCAGGGGCTTTGTCCTGGAGCCCGTCCCAGGCGGGAGCGGGGCGCTTTGGTGTCCCGGAGAGGATCCCGGGTGGGTTTGGTGTGGTCGCTGCCCTGGCCCCGTTCCAGCCCCTCGGTCACCCCTGCACGGCCCCGGCCGCTGTGCTTGGCCTCGTTCGGTGCGGTCGGTGCGAGGGGCGGTCACCTGCCCGACAGCCGCCCGCCAGCCCGCTGCCCTCCCGGGGCTCCCCGTGCCCGGGGGCTGCGCCGGGGGATTCGGCCCGGCCGGGGGTGATGCCCGAGGGCACCGGCTCTGTGTGTGTGTGTGTGTGTGTGTGTGTGCGGCCGGGGGTGATGCCCGAGGGCACCGGCTCTGTGTGTGTCTGTGTGTGTGTGTGTGTGTGTGCAGCCGGGGGTGATGCCCGAGGGCACCGGCTCTGTGTGTGTGTGTGCGGCCGGGGGTGATGCCCGAGGGCACCGGCTCTGTGTGTGTGTGTGTGTCTGTGTGCGGCCGGGGGTGATGCCTGAGGACACCGGCTCTGTGTGTGTGTGTGTGTGTGTCTGTGTGTGTGTGTGTGTGCGGCCGGGGGTGATGCCCGTGCCGACACCGGCTCTGTGTGTGTGTGTGTGTGTGTGCAGCCGGGGGTGATGCCCGTGCCGGCTCTGTGTGTGTCTGTGTGTGTGTGTGTGTGCGGCCGGGGGTGATGCCAGTGCCGACACCGGCTCTGTGTGTGTGTGTGTGCGGCCGGGGGTGATGCCTGAGGGCACCGGCTCTGTGTGTGTGTGTGTGTGTGTTTGTGTGTGTGTGTGTGCGGCCGGGGGTGATGCCCGAGGGCACCGGCTCTGTGTGTGTGTGTGTGTGTGTGCGGCCGGGGGTGATGCCCGAGGGCACCGGCTCTGTGTGTGTGTGTGTGTGTGTGTGTGTGCGGCCGGGGGTGATGCCCGAGGGCACCGGCTCTGTGTGTGTGTCTGTGTGTGTGTGTGTGTGTGTGTGCGGCCGGGGGTGATGCCCGTGCCGACACCGGCTCTGTGTGTGTGTGTGCAGCCGGGGGTGATGCCCGTGCCGACACCGGCTCTGTGTGTGTGCGCGGCAGTGTGGCTGCCCGGCTCCCCTGCCCTTGGCCCTCGGCCCGGCTGTCCCCTGGGGCCCCGAGCAGCGGCGACAGGGCGATAACGGAGCGATGGCAGCGGCGATAACGCGCAGGGAGCGCGGCCCCGGCCAGAAAGGAAGCAAAAATCTGCGAACAAGCGCAGGCGAGCCCGCTGCGCAGCGGGCAGGGCCCAGCGCCGCCCTGAGCGCGCCCTCGGCATCCAGCAGGGAATCTCTGCTCGCGGCTGGCTCCTGCTCGGGATCAGCCTGCCTCTCCCCATGGAGCAGCTCCCTGCTGTGTTGAGAGGGTCCCCCCGGGATCCCCAGAGCTCAGAGCAGCCCTGCTGTGGCATGGTGTCACTGCACGGGTGACAGGGGTCCTGCACAGCCTGGCAGGGGTTTCCTGTGCCCCCTGCCCCGGGAATGCAGCCTGGCCGTTCCCAGGTTGGCCACATTTGGAACTCTGAGCTCCCCCTGCTTTTACCTCCCCTCAGGTGGACAGTGCTTGCCTGGGCTGTTTGTGAGCACAGTGCCGGCAGTGGATTTCAAATCACACATATTTTTTTTTTCCCCGTGATTGTTTTTCCAAAGTCGACTCCGGGGATGGAAAGAGACGCTAAATCTAAAAAGCCGTTGTTTCCGGAAAACCCTCTCCTTTCCTTAGGAAGAATGAAATGTGACGTTGGCAAGGAAGTCTCCAAACACTCGGTGGTGTCCAGGAAGCTGCTGGACTTCCACAGCCCCGGCTCCAGCCTGGGGGCTCATCCAGAGCCGGTGGGCTGATGAGCACCCGTGGGCAGGGCTCCCCTCAGGGCCCGGCCTTCCCAGGGCAGCCAGCAGGCACAGAGCCCCAGAGCCACGCTGGAAAACCGCGTCCGGGCTCCAGATCCTCCTCCTTGGCAGAAGGAGCCCGAGGGGGAGCATCTGCTTCCGTCTCAGAGCCGTCTGCAGGCAGAGCCCTGCCGGGCTGGAGTTAAACCTGGAGATCAGAGCGGGATTCCAGCCGGTGGAAATGGCTTTGGGGCTCGTGATCAGCCCTCGGAGGAGCTCGGGGGAGCTCGGGGTGGTGTCCCCAGTGCTTGGGGTGGTGTCCCCTGTACACGGATTGGTGTCCCCAGTGCTTGGGTTGGTGTCCCCAGTATTTGGATTGGTGTCCTCAGTGCTCGGGGTGGTGTCCCCAATGCTCAAGGTGGTGTCCCCAGTGCTTGAATTGGTGTCCCCAGTACTTGGATTGGTGTCCCCAGTGCTTGGGTTGGTGTCCCCAGTGCTTGGGTTGGTGTCCCCAGTACTTGGATTGGTGTCCCCAGTACTTGGATTGGTGTCCCCAGTGCTCAGGGTGATGTTCCCAGTGCTCAGGGTGGTGTCCCCAGCATTCAGAGTGGTGTCCCCAGTGCTCAGGGTGGTGTCCCTAGTGCTCAGGGTGATGTTCCCAGTGCTCGGAGTGGTGTCCCCAGTACTTGGATTGGTGTCCCCAGTACTTGGGGTGATGTCCCCAGTGCTCAGGGTGCTGTCCCCAGCATTCAGAGTGGTGTCCCCAGTGCTCAGGGTGGTGTCCCCAGTGCTCAGGGTGGTGTCCCCAGCATTCAGAGTGGTGTCCCCAGTGCTCAGGGTGCTGTCCCAGCACTCTGGGTGCTGTCCCCATCGTTCCTCCCTGCCTGTAAGGATTAGGGAAGGGACAACCCTGGAGGGAGGTGACAATTTCTTTGCGCACACCTGGGCCCGAGCAAACAGGGATCCCTGAGCAGGAGGAAGGAGCTGCAGCGGGATGAGCAGGGGGAGGACGGAGCACCCCAAAATGGGACAGAACTTCCCCTGGGAGCTGCTGGGCTGAGGCAGAGCAGGGACACAAACTGCTCCCTGCCCCGGGCCCCCACGGCCGCTGCCCTGCAGAGGAGGGGTTTGTGGGTGCTCAGCACCCCATGCTCTGCCAGGTCCTGCTCTCGCTGTCTCCAGCACCTCTGGCTGGGAACAGAGGGATTCCCTTTAACCCTGCAACTCCCTTTAACCCGTGAATTTATCTGCCAGTGTCCAGAGCGAGCTGCACTTTCACTGCCAAGTATTTCCTTTCTAAGAACAGAGCCAGGTGTTCTCCAGAACTTCTCCAAACTCTTGCGGAAGGCTTTTAGCGTCATTTAGGGGTTTTGCACCATGAATCTCAGAATTATTGAAACCTGAAGGGAGAATTGAGACTTCTGTTCTTACCCTTCCTCTATCATTTTTTTTTTCCCTGCAAAAGGAATAAAATCCAGCTGATGCCACGGGTATTTTAAGAATTGCAGAGAGGAAGTGAGGATTTGCAGCTCTGCAGAGAAGTGGGATGAATGCAGAGAAGGCTCTGGTCTTGCTGAGCTGGCTGACAGCAAAATACCCGGTGATGGGATGAGCTGTGCCTCGTGTCTGCTGCAGGGGAGGGAGGAGATCCCGGGGGATGAGAGGGACAGAGAGCACAGAACGCTCCTGGTGTGGATCAGGGAACCTCTCCAGCCTTCTGGGGGGCAGGGAGGGGTTCCCAGGGAAAGGCGCCAGCGTGGGGTCCATCCCCAGAAATGGGGACAATTCCCATTCCTCAGATCCTTTTGGCAGAGCTGTGGCAGACAGAGAGGCTGCCTGGTGCCCAGAGCTCCCCTTCCTCTGGGCTGGCACAATCCCTGCCTGCCCCTCTGGGATCCGGGACGGGGCACAGCCAGGGCTGGGGGGCTGCACCCTCACCCCTGGGGAGCACAGCAGGCAGAAACATCCCAGGAAAAGGGGGAATTCTGCTCATTTGGGTTCCTGTGCTGCTCAAAAACATCCCAGGAAAAGGGGGAATTCTGCTCATTTGGGTTCCTGTGCTGGTCACAAACATCCCAGGGAAAAGGGGGAAATTCTGCTCATTTGGGTTCCTGTGCTGGTCACAAACATCCCAGAAAAAGGGGGAATTTCTGCTCATTTGTGTTCCTGTGCTGGTCACAAACATTCCCATGAAAAGCAGGAATTTCTGCGCATTTGGGTTCCTGTGCCAAGGGGGAGCCAGTGCCTGGAGCCTGGCAGGGCCCCGCCTGACCCCACTCTTCCCCAGAGCCCGTTCCTCTGCCTGTCCTTTCACCCTCCTCTCCCACGGCACCTGCCCGTCCTCCCCTGACTGTGTTCCCAGAGTGCTGGGGACAGGTTTTTGTCACGTTATGTTGAATTTTCCCGGGACACCCAGGCACCGGGAGCAAGCAGGAGCCCCGCGGGCTCAGCCCCGGCCGCCCTGCGCTGCCGGGGAAGAGGAGGAGCCCTTTTGGAGCGCACAGGTGAACCGAGAAGCAGAGTGGGCCTTTGCTAAATTTGGAAGCTCTGGCGGGCCAGCAGCGCCCGCCCCCGCAGCGCCGGGAGGATGCGGATGTGGGAAGCCACCGACACCTCCAGCCGCGCTCAGCTGCTGCTTCCTCCGGCAGCGCGGCCGGGAGGAGCCGCAGGGCAGGGCCGGGGGTCTCCCGGGGCTCCAGGGAGCTTTCCCAGCGGGAGCTGGACCCGGGGCTGGCAGTGCCAGCAGCTCCGCCCTGTGCCCCGCTGCTGGCGGCGCTCGGTGTCGGCAGGGATCAGAGCGGCTCCTTTCCTTCTGCAGGCGGGGGTCCAGGGGATGAGGAGGGCGGGCTGAGGTCCCAGACTGGAGCTCCAGCGGGCGCATCCCGATGTTCCCGGCTGTGCCGGCCGCGCCAGGGCTCGGCTCGGCGGTGCCCGGGCTGCGGGAGCCTCCTGCCCGTGCCCAGGGACTCGAGGGAAGGCCCAGGGCAGGGGGCTGGGAACAGCCGTGCCACCCCAAAGCCCTCCCAGCCCAGGAAAGCCACCTGGCCACCCCCAGCCTGGCCGCGTTTGTTCCCAGGGGCAGGAACAGAGCCCACACGGGGCTGGGGAAGGTTCTGGAGGCTCTGGGCGCTGCAGGAAACCTTGAACAAGTGTCTGGATGCTCAAGGGCTCGAGTGGGGCACTGCAGGAACCCTCCCATACGTGTTCCTCCTCCTCCTGCAGCTGCGGGGTTCTTGGCGTGGTGATGGAGATTCACAGGTTCAGGAACTACCCGGGTGGAGTTCGGCCCTAATTCTTCAAAATAAATAGGAAAAAACAAAACAAAACAAAACAAAACAAAACAAAACAAAAACAAAACAAACAACAAAAAAAACCCAAAAAAACAAAACAAAAAAAAAAAAAAAAACAAAACAAAACAAAAAAAACCAAAAAAAAACCCAAAACCCACCACCTTAAACCATGGGAATTCAGGCTTTCCCCCTCCTTTTTATTCCGAGATGAACCTTGCATTTCAGGCTCCGTTTGCCTTCAGCTGGCATCTCTGAAATCCTGGCGGGGTGAGGATCCCCATCCCGCCCTCCTCGGTGATGCTGCTGCTCGTCTCTGGGAGCTCCTCGCTGCCCGAGGCTTCGGGGGCCGAACATCCCCATGGGATCAGCTGGGAGCTGGGGTTGTGCCCCAAAGGCAGCCCGCGCTCACCGCCGGGGCTCTGCCGCTGCCCCGCGAGGTCCCGGTCACTTTGTGCTCTCCCCAGCTCCGTTCTGACTGATTCCCACCCCCAGCTCGTTTTCTGCAGGCACGGTCCCGGCCCCGAGGCCATGCCCGAGCGCGGTGAGGGCTCCGTGCAGCTCCCCGACGAGCGGCAGCCCCGGCCCGGCCATGGAGAGCGCAGGTGGGTGACGCTGAGCCCCGCCTGGGCACGGCTCCGTGCTTCCCATGGCGGCTCCCGGGCTCCCAGGGGAGGGGGCTCTGTCCCGAGTCCTCTCCCGGGGCTCTGTCCCTTCTCCCTGGGTTCTGTCCCCTCCCGGGGCTCTGTCTCCCCTCTCCCGGGCTCTGTCCCCTCCCCTGGGGCTCTGTCCCCTCCCGGGGCTCTGTCCCTTCTCCCGGGGCCGTGTCTCCTCTCCTGGGGTTCTGTCTCCCCTCTCCCGGGGCTCTGTCCCCTCTCCCGGGCTCTGTCCCCTCCCGAGGCTCTGTCCCCTCTCCCGGGGTTCTGTCCCCCTTCCCGGGGCCGTGTCTCCTCTCCTGGGGTTCTGTCTCCCCTCTCCCGGGGGTCTGTCCCCTCTCCCGGGGCTCTGTCCCCTCTCCCGGGGCTCTGTCCCTTCTCCCGGGGCCGTGTCTCCTCTCCTGGGGTTCTGTCTCCCCTCTCCCGGGGCTCTGTCCCCTCTCCCGGGGCTCTGTCCCCTCTCCCGGGGCTCTGTCTCCCCTCTCCCGGGGCTCTGTCCCCTCCCGAGGCTCTGTCCCCTCTCCCGGGGCTCTGTCTCCCCTCTCCCGAGGCTCTGTCCCCTCCCGCTCACGTCCCCGCTGTCCCTTGCAGAGGTGGAGTCGGACATCCTGCGGCGGGTGCGGGCGCTGCTGCGGGAGCTGGACGGGCACCACCCGTCCTGCCAGAGCGACCGAGGTGAGGGGGCTGGCACCGCCCGGGCACCCCCCGAGCCCGCTCACAGCCAGCTGCGGACGCGGTGGCTTCATTCGCCCTTCCCACCCCTCTCCTGGAGGTGCCGGATCCTAAATCAGCTGTACCCGTGTCCCAGCAGCTGCTGTCACCCTGCTTGTGTCACCCTGCTTGTGTCACCCTTCTGTCACCCTGCTTGTGTCACCCTGCTTGTGTCACCCTGCTTGTGTCACCCTTCTGTCACCCTGCTTGTGTCACCCTGCTTCTGTCACCCTGCTTCTGTCACCCTTCTGTCATTCTGCTTCTGTCACCCTGCTTGTGTCACCCTTCTGTCACCCTGCTTGTGTCACCCTTCTGTCACCCTGTTTGTGTCACCCTGCTTGTGTCACCCTTCTGTCACCCCGCACAGCCCCAGCAGCCTCTGTCACCCTCTGTCAATTTTGGACAGATTTTCCTTGGACAATCCAGGAATACCCAGGATATTTTTCAGTTAATTACTTTTGATTTTGCCTGCAATGAGCCGCGGCAGCCTCGGGGCTGGGAGGTTTTGTGGTCCCTGCTCTGAGGGTGAGCTGGGACCAGCAGGATCCCAAATTCCTTGGGCAGGTGGGGAAAGCAGCTGGGCACAGAGGAACAGGGAGCAAACCTCACATCCCTGCTTTCCTCCAGCCCTGGGATCTCGGGGAGCCATTCCCAGAATTAGACCCGACACTCCAATGCAGGGCAGAACCTGCAGGGGTGGGAGCAGGGCCAGAGGAGGCTGCTGTAGCTCTCGGAGATGTCACAGCAGCGTCCCAGAGGGGATTTGGGAGCTCCAGGGCTCAGCCCCTGGGTCCCTGTGAGGCCTTCCCCGGATCCCTGCCCTGGTGACCCGGCGTTCCCCGGCTCCCCCCTCTCAGGGATGCTGCGATGGACCCTGCACAAGAAAATCCAGCAAAATCCCGGCACCAGCTGTGTCCTGGTCAGGATCCTGGTGAAGGAGCTGGAAAGGGTGAGTGCCACCTGAGAGAGGGCAGTGCCACCTCGGGGCAGTGCCACCTCGGGGCAGTGCCACCTCGGGGGAGTGCCACCTCAGGGACTGTCACCTGAGAGAGGGCAGTGCCACCTCGGGGCAGTGCCACCTCAGGGCAGTGCCACCTCGGGGGAGTGCCACCTCAGGGACTGTCACCTGA
>JANEHK010000158.1:145-15872 GCA_025960845.1 Tachycineta bicolor | reverse complement strand
GATGAGGATGAGGATGAGGATGAGGATGAGGGTGAGGGTGAGGGTGAGGATGAGGATGAGGGTGAGGATGAGGATGAGGATGAGGATGAAGATGAGGATGAGGATGAGGAGCTGGCTCCAGATGTGGTTTTCATCCAGAGCCCCCGGAGCTCTCTCCTGTTCCCCAGGCTGTCTGGGTGCCTGCGCTGTTCCTGTTTTCCCCCTGCTCCTCTCTGGCTGCAGGAAGCTCCCAGAGCTGTGAACCCCACAGGAATGCCTGGGACAGCTTCTCCAGGACCTGCTCTTCGCCTCTTGCCCAATACAAGCCCAGGAAAAGAAAACATTCCCTTGGGCTGGAGTGATCTGGCGATTTGGGTTGGATCCCCTGAAGCTGAGCAGCACCTCAGCCCGGCCTGGGGGAAGTGCTCGCCGTGGCGCGGGTGGGAGCTGGCTCATCTCTGAGGGCACAGTGACATCCAGTGGCAGGGGACACTGCCTTGCCTCGGCTGGCCGCCGCCCCGGGGCTTCTGGCGAGGTCTGGCACACCGCTGGAGCTCAGGAGCAGAGCCAGGGCGGTTCCCCCATCCCACGGGAACCCCGAGGGCCCTGGGAAGGTCCCAGCTGCCCCCTGGCTGCTCTGGAGAAGCTGCCCAGGCTACGAGCCTCGTGTGACACCGCAGGTGACAGAGGAGACGTCCTCAGGGATGTTGCTCCCAGGGATGTCCCTCCTAGGGATGATCTTCTCAGGGATGTGTCTCTCATGGATGTTCCTGTCAGGGATGTTTCTCTCAGGGCTGTCTCTCTCAGGGATGTCACTCCCAGGGACGTTCCTCCCAGGGACATTCCTCCCAGGGACGTTCCTCCCAGGGCTGTCTCTCTCAGGGATGTCTCTCTCAGGGATATCACTCCCAGGGACACTCCTCCCAGGGATATTCCTCCCAGGGACATTCCTCCCAGGGACATTCCTCTCAGGGCTGTCTCTCTCAGGGATGTCACTCCCAGGGACATTCCTCTCAGGGCTGTCTCTCTTTCAGGTCCTGTTCCAGGACCCAGCACAGGACCCAGCTGAGGACGTGTTCCTCACGGAGCTGCTGACCCAGGTGCAGGACAGCCCCTCCCACAGAGGTGTGTGTGTGTGTGTCCCCAGCCTGGACGGAGCTCCTGCCCTCCCCAGATCCCACCCAGCCATCCCTCAGCCTGCAGAGCTCCAGGCCGTGGGACGTGTCCCTTGTTCCTGACAAGACTTCCCTAAAGGCCTCCATCTCCCTCCTGGGCCCAGGAAACCGGGATGAATCCGGCTGGTGGCCGCTGGCTCCTGGGCTCAGCCGCGGTTTGCAGTCTGTGCCTTTGGCCGGCTCCAGGGCGCTCGGGAGTCTGACCAGAGCCCTGATTTAGTTGAGGAGACAAGCTGGGCTCCACAGCCGGAGGGGTTTTCTGTTAGAAAAGCAGTTCCTCCAGCTGCCAGGGATGGACCGAGAGCTTGGAGGCTGGGCTGTTCCAGAAGAGCCGTGCAGCTCCTCCAGCAGGGCACTCTGGTGCCCAATCCAGCGGGAATTTGTCACTGAGGTTGGGCGCAGAGCCTGCAGCTCCCACGGCAGGGACAGAAGGGACAAAGTGTGCCAGCTGTGTGGCCCGGGGGCGGCTCGGCCGTGGGGGGATCGCACAGACGGGGGGATGAGGGCAATTCATCCCTCCTGCTTCCCCCCTTGCAGAGCTGAGCGCGGCCAAGAGGAAAGGCCCCCTGGATGGCCCTGGCATCGATCTCACCGTCACCTACAGGAAGGTGAGTGGGGCTGCCTGCACCCCAAATCTCCACTCCCAGCGGTGCCCAGCGGGGCGCAGACCCCCTCCAAGGAGGCTGGCCCTCCCTCTCCTCTGGGATTGCTCACGGAGCAGCCTCATGGAGAGGCTGTGGTGACCCTGTTGGCTCCCCCTGTGTTTGTGACGAGCTGTCCCCAGCTGTGCCCGGCTGTCCCCATGCCCGGGGGCACTGGCAGGACGCTGCCCCTCGCCCGCAGGTCGTGCTCAGTGACCGGCAGAAGGAGCTGGCCCTGTCCCTGCGCTCCACGGGCGTGCTGATGAAAGCCATCCCTGCTGAGGAGGCTGAAGGTGGGTTCTCCCTGCTTTGCTGAGGTTTCTGGTGCTCGCTGGAGTAAATCTGGCCACGGTCCCTGGTGCCTGCTGTGTCTGGGCTGCGCGGCTGGAATCGGTGACAGGAATGTCGCCGTCCCCAGGGTCTGGTGGGGTTTTCTCAGGAATGATGTGTCTGAGGCTCAGACAGGATTGAAGCATCTTCCCCCTGCTCCAGCCCTCCTCTCACCTGGCCCTTAGCACAACCTCTGAGCTTTCCACCCCAGCGTGACCCCGCAGGGTTCCTTTGCCGTGGATCCTGCTGGAGCCCTGTGTCCATAGTCAGTGCTCCCAAGGGTGGGGCAGGGCCCCGAGGGCGGAGCTGAGGTGCTGCCGTGGCCCCAGACCAACGCTCGGCTCCTGTCACAGGCCTGGGCTGCCTGAGTGTGACCATCACCGAAATCATCAGGACCAACAACCTGGCAGGACGGTCGTTCTCCGTGAGTACCCGCGGGATCCCCGGGGCCGGAATCCCTCCCAGCAGCATGGAAAGGGGCAGCTCCGGGGGAGGAGAAGGCTTTGGGGCCACACTGAATCCTGTCTCGGGAGCCCCTGAGTGCCTGAGCTGCTGCTGGGCTCACAGGGACCAAGTGGAGGAATAAACCTTGGCCCCACCTGGGTCCAGGGCAGGGTCTGGGGCTCTGCTGTCAGCTCCGTCTGCTCCACGCCTCCAGCTGCAGTGGGAGGGAGCCCTCAGCAGGCTCTCCTCCTCTCCCCGCCCAGGCTGTGCCAAACAGGTTCAAAGCACGGCATCTCAAGGTCAGGAGCCCAGAGCAGAGGCCCTTCACGGTGCGGCTGGACAAGGACAGCAGGAGAACCTACCGGGACGTGATCGGGTGAGAGCCCCGGGGCGCCAGGCTCTGCACATCTGCCCCGCACCCCCTCCCGTCTTCCAGGGACCCCTGACCCTCACCCATGACAAAAACCCCGCCCTCCCTCTCCAGCGAAAGCAGGGCACACGGGGGCTCCCCTACATTTGTGTTTTTGAGGGATGGTGTGAGGAATAAAACGGTTCCTTACACAAAAGGTGCTGTCATTGAGACAGCAGAGAAACAGGCACCTCCGGGGACAGAGGGAGCTTAGAGCTCCTGAATTATGAATCACACCGTGATGCTGATGCTCTCTGCACTGGGCGCATCCCTCCCTGGGGTCTCCAGCGGGTGCAGTGGGGGGCAGGACCCAGCCCTGTGGGAATGGGATTGATGTGCCTGGAGCAGCTGCAGTGGCGTGGGATGTGCTGATGGTTCGAGGCCCAGCCAACACGAACTGTGACTCCCTGAGTCACACCGAGCCGGGCTCAGGACCCTGGGTTCGGGTCGAGCGCTGACACGCAGCAGCTCATCTCTGCAGTCAAACCCAGCTGGAGGAAGCCAAAAAGCGGCTGCACCTCGCAGCGGGAGAGGCCTCCCCCAGCAGGCAGTGCAGGGAGCTGGGTTTGCTCGGAGATAGGATCTGAGCGCGCAGGAAATGTGTTCTGTGTCTTCCAGCCTGGAGGTGTCCCCCTGCCTCGAGCCCAGCTACTGCCTGCAGAAGACACGGACCATGAAACTCAGCCCCGATGGAACAGAAGACGTGGGGCTTGTGAAATACCTGCCCAAGTCTCTGCTGCTGCCCATCAACACCTTCGCGGGAGTCACCCAGTGAAGGAAACGGGAAAAGCTGCTGCGAGTTACGGCGTGGGGTCAGCACAGAGGATGCGGGGAAAGCAAGCACCAGCGGTGACTTTGGACAGCAGTGGTGTGGAGAGCTGGATGGGCTGGAGGGCACAGCCGTGACCTGCTGGTGACAGTGACAGTGGCTCACAGCCCTGCCAGGGGCACAGCCGTGACCTGCTGGTGACAGTGACAGTGTGACCACCCCTGCCAGGGGCACAGCCATGTCCTGCTGGTGACAGTGTGACAATCCCTGCCAGGGGCACAGCCGTGTCCTGCCAGTGACAGTGTGACCATGGCTCACAGCCGTGTCCTGCCAGTGACAGTGACAGTGGCTCACAGCCGTGACCTGCCGGTGACAGTGACAGGGGCTCACAGCCATGTCCTGCTGGTGACAGTGTGACAGTCCCTGCCAGGGGCACAGCCGTGTCCTGCTGGTGACAGTGTGACCATGGCTCACAGCCGTGCCAGGGGCACAGCCGTGCTGCAGGACTGAGCTTTCACCCTTTGCACAAGTCAGGGAACATCCTGGAGCTCCTCCCTTCAGGAGCAGCGAGGAAGATCCGTGGCAGGTGGTGCTGGCTGTCCTGTGGGCCCAGCGCCGCTGGCAGCAGCAATGTTTGTTCTGGAGATGTCCCACAGCCCTGCAGGGATCAGGATCACCTCACAGCCCAAACACGGCTGGTGCTCCCTGTGCCGGCCTCGGGCAGCGCACATTCTGTCCCTGGAGGAGGCTGAGGGCTCACAGGGACATCGGGAAATCCCTGCACAAGCAGAGGTTGTTGGGATAATGTGGGGTTTAGGGGTGGCTCTGCACCCCTCTGCCTCTTTGGGGCCTCACTCTGGGGTTTGGACACGCAAAGAAAACGCTCAAAAAGCCAAAGGGCTTTGAGCTGGGCCGGAGTGGGCGCTGTGTGTCCAGAGTTTGCTCTGTACAGCTGTAAATTATGTAGATGGATGATAAATTATTTGTATAGGTGTCATGGATGACTCGTACCGGAGGGTGCAATCCTTTTAATTCCAGTTGAGAGAAATGAAAAACCCAGGCTGGAACTGCCAGCTGGTTGTGGCTGTGTGTTACCCGGGAGTTCCACCTGAAGATGAGGTTCAGCTGCTCCCAGCCCTGAACAGATCGTCCAGGGAGGGTGTGGAGTGTCCCTCACTGATCCCCCTGGACACAATCCCGTTCCATGTGCCTCCCGTCCGTGTCCCCCGCGCCCCGGCGGGCCGGGATGAGGGCAGGTCCCGGGTTTGTGCAGCCAGCACCCCAGAAAGAGAAAGGGGGAATTATTCCTGTCCCTCGCTGACCAGGGGACCCCCAAAGCATCCCCTGGGCACAGGTGTGCAAGCAGAGAGCAGCACTCCTCCATGCCAGAGGATCTCCTTCACTCCGGGTTATCCCAGCTCATTCCCAGCTGGAAGTCACTGGTTTCCAGCCTTCGTCTTTTAATCCTTTCCTGGGTTAAACCTCCTTGCCTGCCCTGCCTTCACCTCCAAGGCACAGCCCCTCTCCAGGAGGTGACTTTTGCTTATCAATAAAAACGATCGATGGTCTGATGTCATCAAAAGATCTTCAGCGGGGTTTAAACGAGCCTTGGAGTCCCTCCAGCCGCCAGCAAAGGCTGGTCAGGTATTCCTTGGTCAGGGAATCGCATCGTTCCTGTGCAGAGCGATGGATTTTAGTAACATCTGCGTGAGTGGCTCACAAGCCCCGACACAGGCAGCTGCAAAAAGCGGAATATTTATGGAAACGCGTATTTAATACGGCACACGCAAATGGCCTGGCGGTGTGTCACCCTGCCGTGCCGTGGGCTCGGCAGGAAGCGCCGGAGACAAGGAGAGGGCTCCTGGGCGATAATTCCTTTCTCCGTATGCATCGACCCCGCGTTATCTGCACATCAGACGTTTGCAGGGTGATTAGCTCCCTCTCTTCCTGGCACCGATCCTCGGTGCCAGCACAATGCTCCGCTGGAACGGATCTATAGATAGAATTGTCCCCGCGCCGAGAATGGCTGGGACCTTTTTATTAAGATGTTATCTTCTCCCAGGGATTCAAACACGGGCGGAGCAATTTCCATGTCAAGGGTTTCTGCCGGTCTCATTATCATGTAATACCTGAGGAACAAAGCGCGTTAATGGGGGATCCGCCCGCACTCAGGCGCATCCCCGCAGGCAGCGCTTCCAGAGCCTTTGTCAGAGGCACAGAAAGAGCTGGAATGGTTCGAAATGCAGCTGCTGCCAGCGCTGCCCTCCTTAGCAGCCGATTACCTGGGTGAGCTGCGCCCTTTCCGCCTGCCTCAGCGCGGCAGCAGCTGCTGGGTTCCAGCTTCAAGGAGAAGCCTCGGGGTGCCCGGTGCCCGTCCGTCCCGGGGCTGTGGAGAGGGGTGAGTCCCCTGAATCAGCACCCAGTGTGTTTAATGGACTGAAAATATAAGAACAAACCAACCTCACTGTGCAATGTTACTGCACTGACGCTCAGCTTTGGGCACTCCCTTAAATCCTGGCCCTTCACAGCACGAGCACATCTCCCTAAGGAGCAGGGGAAGATCCCATCGAATCTCCTCAGGCTCAGAATTCCAGGACCTGGGAGGGGGAAGAAGCCCAGGCTGCTCCTGTCCCTGATTTGCAGTTCCCCCTGCACAGTGGGTTTGCCCAGGAGGATTCCCTCCGGCCCAGCAGATCCAGCGGTGTGCGGATGGCGTGGGTGACTCTGGACTGTCTGATTTACTCCCGTGCTTCTATCAGGGATAAAGTGAGCGTATAAAATGCGTTAAACTCGAGTTCAGCCCCCAGCAGGTCCGGCTGCTCTCAGCGAAAGTCATCCTGGAGAAGATTTGCCTGAAGAACTGATGGAAATGTTTACAGGTTCATTTTCTCTGCGCTTGGGAGTGACCAAAAGGAGGTGAGTCACCGCGGCCCGCGGGCTCCGGGGCTGCTGGGCGCTCAGCCCTCAGCAGTGAGAGGCAGCTGCTCCATGGCTCTCCTTCCCTGCACATCCAAGCACTCCAACCCACCCCTCAGCTGGGAGCTGGCAGCTCCTTACAGACCCAGGGCATTCCCGAGCAATTCCCTGGGATGCTGGAGCTCCCTGTTCGTCATCCCGGCCCACAGCCCACCTCCATGCCCTCCTGCCTTTGTGCTGCTCCTGCATTTGCAGAGGAGTTCTGGAGCCAGGGGCTGCTGCTGCCTTTCCAGCCCAGAGCAGCAGCTCCCATGTCCTTTGTTTTTTCTCCTGTGTTTACACAGACGCTCCTGCCCTTCGCCTCCTCACTGTGTTTGTATTCCGCCGTTATCCTCAAAGAATGAAGCACCATCTCCCTGGCACGTGCTCGGCTTCAAATCACGCGACTGGATCAAAAGTCGGGAGCTCCTCTTCGGCTGTTGGAGGTGGGAATTCCAAGATTTTGCTCAGGTTTGTGTTTCACTGGCTGGAGGTGAGGCTGCTGCCAGCAGAGCCCATGGGCTCTGGACAGGGGCTGATCCCCCAGACCCCTCCCTGGTGTCACTGTGCCCCTGCTCCCCAGCCGGTGGCACTTCCCAAAGTGTCCCTGAGCCCTTGGACCGGTGCTGGGGACACCAGTGTCACCTACAGACACCTCCCGGCTGAGAAGCGTCCCAGCAGGGACATCTGCGTGTCCCCTCGGTGTGATTTGGGGAGGGGGCGTTGAGGTGTGCCCCTCCACAGCTGTGAACCCTCTGCCGGGAGCTCCGGGAGCACAAACCCCGGGGAGCAGGAGGGTTTGTAACCCACGCCCGTCCCCACCCGTGTGTGGGGCCACCAGGGTCCTGCTCAGGTGGCCGCTGTCACCCCGCTGGACCCAGCCCTGGGAGCGTGGTTCAAGCTCTCGCTGTCGGGTTTCGCCGTGGGGAAAAGCCGCTGGGTGCTGCGCCTCACCCCCGGCACCCCGTGTCCCACCCCCGTGTGCCCCAGAGCCTGGGCGCCTCCAGGGCTGCGCTTCGGGGTGAAACGGCCCCAAAGGGGTCGGGACGAGCCGGGGGTGAAGCCGCGGGGCCGGGGGCTGCAGGCGGGGGGCTCGGAGGGGAGGGAGCGGAGGGAGCGGCGGGAGCCCCCGCCCCGGAGCAGCGGGGGGTGCGGAGGGAGCGGCGGGATCGCCGGGAGCATCGGGAGCCGTGCGGAGGGAGCGGTGCGGAGGGAGCAGCGGGATCGCCGGGAGCAGCGGGAGCCGTGCGGAGGGAGCGGTGGGAGCGGTGCGGAGGAGGCGGCGGGAGCCCCCGCCCCGGCGGAGCGCGGCTCACCGGGCTGCGGATGGAGGGCAGCCGCGCTTCTCCCCGCTACGGATCCATGGAATCCACCCGCTGGCCGCCGGCCGGCTCGGGGCCAGGTGAGCGCGGCGGCACCGGCACCGGCACCGGCAGAGCCCAGCCACCCCCGGGGCTCCGGGGAAATCCGGGCACACGAGTCCCGGGAGCTGGCGGGGAACCGGCGGCTTCATGCTCCAAAGGGAGCCCAGCCCGGGGAACCCGGACCGGCACCGGCGGAGCCCCGCGCAGCGGCCGTGGGGACGGATGGAGGGATGGAGGGATGGAGGGATGGATGGATGATGGATGGATGGATGGATGGATGATGGATGGATGGATGATGGAGGGATGGAGGGATGGAGGGATGGATGGATGGAGTGGCTGAGGGAGGGAACGGACGGGGAGAAGGGGCCGTGGGGGAGGAAGGGCGGCAGGGGGGTGTCTGGAGGGACACACAGGGGAGCACGGTCACATCCCGCCGATGCTGCCCGGCCGGACACGGCGCCGCTGCGCTGCCGTGCGCGGCCCTGGGCACAGCGGGGCTCGCCCTGTCCTTCGCCGCCCGTGCCCCTCTCTGCCCCGTTACTCCAGCTGGACCCCGGCTGAGAGGAGCGGGCGATGCCGAGCGGGGGAATTGCCCTGAGCAGAGCCCTCGACCTTGGGCTGGGAGGGAGGGGAGGCACCTGCAATCCTCTGCTCTGCCGCCCCTCCGACCTCTCCCTCTCCTGCCCGTGTCTCTGCTCCCCCTTAGCCCCTCGCACACGGCGGGGCAGGGGAGGAGGGATCAGCCAGCTCTGGCATCCTGCTGGGTGCTGCTCAGGGCCGTGAGGTGCCCGTGAAGCTGCTCAGCTCCTGGCAGAGCTGTGGGAAGTTTTGGTCCTTTTCCTTTGTGCCTCTCCTGGCAGCGTGTTCCCCCCTACGCCTCCCGTGGGGCTGTGAGCACCTGCATCACCCGGGCCCTCTGCTCCAGCAGCTGGGTGACACCGGGGTGGGCCAGGGGCTGCGCTCAGGGTGCTGGGCCTCCCCCACGGGTGTCTGTGAGGGGCTGCGCTGGCTGCGATTTTACTGCCTCAGTGCAGCGCTGGGAGCTCCCAGCTCCTGGGGACCTTGGCACGGGTGAGAACTTTGGGACAGGGAAGAAGGAGGCAACAATCGCTGCCGGCTGTTTGGATGCTGCTCTGCTGCTTCTCCCAGCCAGGAAAGCTCAGACCAAGCCTGTGCAGCGCTGAGCTCCTGGAGCTCTCGTCCTGCTGAGTTCAGGCTGGATGTCCCCTGTCCCTGCTGCTGGCAGGAGCAGAGGAAAGCACACATCTGAGTGAGAGGCTTCTTGGGATGGTGCCCCCCTAAAGAGCTCTGACCCCTCCACAGGGGGCTGTCAATCGATTTCCCAGCTTTAATCATGAAGAAAATTGCTTGAAAGCCAGCCTGCGCTGTTGGCTGCGGTGACTCATCCCAGGCTGGCTCCGGCTGTCCAAGTGTTGTGCCCAAACCATCTGGGATGGAAGTCTCTGGCTATTGCACTCCTCATTAGTGGGGGCCCCTCCCTGGGCCGGGTGTGACGATCAGAGCATCTCCAAATTTCTGTCGCAGCTCCCTCCCTCTCCTTGGCTTGCTGGGCTGGAGTGGCGCCAGGCAGGATCCCTTTGGCTCAGGCACTGCGGGGTTTCACTGTGGGGTTTTCTGTATGGCCGTGCTGCTGTGGGACAGCTGTGGGTCCAAAGGGACCCCTGTGGCCACACTTGGGGCCATCCCTGTCCGTCCCCAAAGGGAGATTTGGGTTGGGCTTGATCCCAGCTGTAATGAACCCCCTGCCTTGGGTGTTCCTGCCCCAGGTGTTTCCTCTCAGGGCTCGTGGGCTTCATTTTCCAGGAGTTTTCTCCTGGCACCCCCCTCCCTCTGCTTCTGCCCCGCATTCAGCAGCTCCAGGGACACGAGGGTCCTGTCAGGGCTTCTTGTCCAGCACCGACTGCTTTGGGGATCAGTTCCCTGCAATTCCTGAGGGGTGCAAAGCGCCAGGACCTGACCACAGCCCCTGAAGGGACAGCCGAGGGCCGGCAGCCTCCAGCTGAGCCCTGGCTGGGCTGTGCTGTCACCTTCCCGGTGTCCCCACGTCACAGGACACTCCTGACCCGGTGCGTGTCCAACAGAAAGGTGACCGCAGAGCAGTGAGGGCAGGGTGGTGCCAGCCACACCCCGGGGGAACCACCCCAGAGCTGGGCCAGGAGCTTTCCTGCGCTGGTGGGCACTGCCCAGGGGCTGGAATTACACCCCAGCCTCCTGCTGCAGGGGCTGGAAGCGACTCAGCCCTGCCACCTCCTCTGCTCCCAGCACTGACACCTCCTCCCATCCCAGCCCTGCCACCTCCTCCCACCCCAGCCCTGCCACCTCCTCCCATCCCAGCCCTGCCACCTCCTCTGCTCCCAGCATTGTCACCTCCTCTGCTCCCAGCCCTGCCACCTCCTCTGCTCCCAGCCCTGCCACCTCCTCTGCTCCCAGCCCTGCCATCTCCTCTGCTCCCAGCCCTGCCACCTCCTCTGCTCCCAGCCCTGCCACCTCCTCCCACCCCAGCATTGTCACCTCCTCTGCTCCCAGCCCTGCCACCTCCTCTGCTGCCAGCACTGCCACCTCCTTCCACCCTAGCATTGTCACCTCCTCTGCTCCCAGCCCTGCCACCTCCTCTGCTCCCAGCACTGCCACCTCCTCCCCGTGCCTGCACAGGCAGGGATTCACCTGCTCCCCTGGAACGGTTGTGCCGATGATGTTCTGGGTTGGGAGGGAGAAGAAGGGATGCTGGCAGCTCTTCCAGACCCTGGCACCCTCTCCTGGGAAATCCCTGGCTGAGAACCGTGGCCCAGCAGGGATCAGAGACATCCTGGGCCGTTCCCCCTGCGAGCAGCCCAGGAGTGACCGTCCCCAGCCCCGTCCCCAGCCCGGGCAGGCTGGTGTGTCCCTGGGGCTGGAGGCTGCAGGAGGGCCCGGGTTTGTCTGTCGCTGTGATCATTGGCACACCGGGACAGCCACCAGCCTTGTCACCCCCGCCTGGGCACGGAGGGGACGCAGCGCTGCAGCTTTTGGGGACAGCTCTGGGGCAGAGCTGAGGTACAGCCCCAGGGAGTGGCTGTGCCACCTGCCCCTCTATGTGTGCCATCTACCCCTCCAGCTGTGCCACCTGCCCCTCCAGCTGTGCCACCTGCCCCTCTAGGTGTGCCATCTATCCCTCCAGCTGTGCCACCTGCCCCTCCAGCTGTGCCGGTACCTGCACATCTGCCAGCACCTGCCGTGGGCCCTGGGGCCATCCCCAGCTGCCCCAAAACAGCCCAGACAGAGCAGCTCTGGGGCAGCAGAGCCCCAGAACGCTCGGGATGCGGGACCTCAGCATCCCGGTCCCCTGGCAACCGCGCTGCGGTCCCTTAGCAACCGCACGGTGATGCTGCAGCAGCCCAGGCCGGCGTCAGGAAAGGAGGCAAAGAGCCCGGGCAGGAGCTGCTGGGGGCTCAGCCAGCCTCACAGCCTGCCCAGAGCCGCGGTTTGTCTGTCCTGATCCAGGGCTGGCTCCTGGGAGCACCCCAGGAACGGGGAATGAGGGAGGAGTCACACCCTGGCACCAGCTGAGCGTGGCCTTTGTGCCTGGGGAGGGGGAGAAAACCTCCGAGGAATCCTCATGAGCTTCCAAGCCAGAAACAGCAGGAAACCCTTCTTCAAACTGCTCACACGAATCCCAACCTTCGGATTTCCACAATAAACCTTCCCAGCTGGAAGCTTTGGAAATACGTCCCGCCCTGGGGATGGTTTCCCGAGCAGTGTGACGTGATGGGGGGAGGACAGAGAGCGCAGAGCGTTCGATCTCGTGCCTCAGAGTTTGTCTCTTCCTGCCCTGTAACCCCCAGCACTGGCCTGGCTCCTGCTGGGAATGCCCAGGCCACACACCCTGACACCTCCCAGCATCCCTGCCTGGAGATCCCTGCTGGTGAAGGTCCAAAGGAGGCAGACTGGGATCCTGGAGGAGGGTTTGGGAGGGTTTGGAATGTTGTCCCACAGCCTGGCTCTGCTGCAGCCCCTGTCCCCAGGATTAGCCGGGATGTGTGAAGGTGCTGCTGCCTGGCACAGGCTCAGTGCCGTGTCTGAGAGCCAGAGCAGGCTGGGAGCTGGCCTGGAGCAAATCCTCAGCTGTTCCCATAAAACCGGCCGGGAGTCCCTGTGGGATCCACACAGCATCCATGAGGAAATCCGTGGGACAGTGTGCAGTGGGATCTGTGTGTGTGAGCCACAGAGGGGAGGCAGAGCTGCTGCCAGAGCCACAGACGGAGGTGGATGGGCTTTCATCCCGTCCATCCCTCTCAGATATGAATTACAGCCCATTTATCCCACAGCTCTCTGTGAAGCTCCTGCCTCTCGCCCTGACCCCCCTTTCCCTGCCTCAGTTTCCCCAGGATGGGGCTGGATGTGATCCTCAGCACTGCAGAGGGTGAGGGAGCTGAACAGCGGTTGGGAAGGACGGGGGTGTGATGGAGGGGAGCAGCAGCAGGAACTTCACCCCGTGACTCTGAGCTTTGTGTGCCCGGGGTTTGCTCCCGGCCATGCAGGAGGAGGGCGTGGGCAGGCTCAGCCCTCGGTGCTGGAGGCTTCTGTGGCTCTGGAAAAAGAAAGGAACATTCCTGCCCTTCCAGTGTCCAGCTCCCTTGGCCTCCCGCTGCTCGGGGAGGGGAGACCCTGGGGATGCGGGGCTCTGTCCCGGCTCAGGGCGCGGTGCTGGGGCAGGGGATGCGCTGCCAGGGCTGCCCGGGGCTCCCTCTGGTCTCCTGCACGTGATTCCCATTCTTTTTCCAGAGGACGAGATCGTGTCCATGGCCGACTCCACCGCCACCATCGACGACATCGAGGGAGAGCTGTTCAGGATCGAGCGGATCCGGGAGATCCTGGTGCGCAGGGAGTCGGAGCTGCGCTACATGTGAGTGCCCGTCCCCCTCCCAGGGACAGCCCCGGGGCTGAGCCTGCTGAGGCCGCTTCCCGCCTCGCTTCCATGCCAGAAAGCCAAGGAAGTGTTGGGATAAGGTTCTCCTGGCCTTTCAGACCGAAGCCCCTGTGCTGCAGTGGTGCCCGCCAGCACCAGAGGGAACACAGGACATCTTCCATCAGATTTTATGTGCTTGGAGGAAGAGGCCTCACGAGCACCCCTGGTTTGTGTTGGTTAATTTTTTAATATCACTAAAGGGCTGCAGCTATCCCAGCCCTGCACAAACTGGGATTTTGGCAAAGGTGACGTTTCCTGGGCTGAAGCTCTTCCTGTGCTGCCTCTGGTCCCCACTGGTCCCTGGCTGACCCACAGCCTGGAAATCCCTGGGGAAATCCGGTGTGAGCGGGAGCTTTGAGCTGCTTCAGAGGCTGGGATTTGGAGCCCCTCCGAGGCACAGCTCCCCCTGAACTTTTGGACACCATCAAAAGTGCAGCTCGTGAAGGCTTTCCATGGCAGCAGTACCTGCTCCTCCCAGGTGCTGCCAAACCCCAGCTCTGGCGTTCCCTTAACCCTTTGTTTGCCTTCTCCCTTGGGAGCCAAAGGGAGATCTCCTGCAGAAGCCTCGTGGTGGGCTTGGCTGCAGGAACGATCCCCGGGGAGCTGGGGCATGCCAGGATCCAGGATTGCCTGCCTGGGAGCTTTTGGGCGCTCTGGGAGCCCACCCTCAGCTCTGCAGGAGCGGGCTGAGGAGCTTCCTGGGGCGCTGCTGCTGGAGAAGGGGGATCCCAGAGCGGATCCCGGAGCTGGGCTCAGCAGGACGGGCTGAGAGGAGGGGACCAGGGGCTGCAAGGCCTTTTCTGATTCCCCAGCGGGGTAAAAGGTGGTGCTGGGGGTGGTTGGGCTGCAGGGCTCAGGGGGATGGAAAACTCCAGGATGGGCAGTGGCCTTGATAAAAACCAGGGTTTGCTCCGTGTTGGAAGCGTCAGACTAAAACATTCCAGCGTTTCTGAGGGGTCTGTGCTCTGGGAAACAACGGGGCACCAAATGCTCCTTTACGGGGGGGAAAGCAAAGGTGTGGAATTCCTGTGGGAGGTTCAGCTCCACCCTGTCCCTCAATGCTCCCAGGGACACCCGGCTCTGGCTGACGCTGCCGCAGGTGCCACCAGCAGGGGTAGAAGCAATCCCAGCTCCAGCAGGAGCCTCCTGCGTGCTTGTCCCTGCAGCCCCCTCCTGCTTTTAACTGAAAACAGAATTTGGTTTGGTTTGTTTTTATTCTCCCTGCCAGTTTTTCCAGAATTGATTTCCATTCAAGTGCAATAATCACCCAGCTCTCGTCTGGCTGCTCATTTTCGTTTTAATCGGTGTGATCAGTTTAATCCCCAGCAATCTCTGCTCTCCCTGTGCCCCCCGGTGCTCTGCACACGCTCTCTGTTACGTTCTGTGGTTCTACCTTTATTTAATTCCGCAGGAAGGCGGGATAAAAAAGATCATTTTCTATGGCAGCAGCTTCCAATTATTTTTGGATTTGGGGAATTATTTGGGGATTATTTTGGGGGATCCTTGGGGGTTCTTTTTGGGGATTATTTTCTGGGACCAGGGGAAGCACAGCAGCCCTTGCCTGGTGGATGGAACAGGCTTTGATAAAATTTTGTTATCCTTAAGGTAATGAAACTTTCTCTCTGCCAGCAACCAACAAAACCCCGGGATGAAGTGGGCTGGCATTTGCCTCAGGAAGCCAGGGAAAGCTGGGGTGGCACAGGCACTGCTGGGGGTTGCTCGGGGGGTTTGAGCCTCTCCTCCCGCAGTTTTCCCCCCGAGGCTCCGTCTGTGTCCCCGCAGGATGGACGACATCCAGCTTTGTCAGGAGATCAGCCGGCTGAAAGCAGAGCTGCAGAAACTGCTGGCGCTGCCAGGTGAGGCTGTGGGCGGGCTCCCGGGGGCCAGGGGACAGGGGACAGGGGACAGGGGACACGGGACAGGGGACACGGGGTGGGCAGGGCACAGCTGGGCCCCTCAGCGCTGTGCCTGGGCCCATCCCAGAGCCCGGGGTGACCCGGGCAGGTGTCACAGTGTCACAGAGTCACAATATCACAGAGCCACAGAGTCACAATGTCACAATGTCACGGTGTCACAGTGTCACAGAGTCACAGTGTCACAGTGTCACGGTGTCACAGCGTCACCATGCCAGCTGTGCCCGGGCCCATCCCAGAGCCCAGGGTGACCCGGGCAGGTGTCACAGTGTCACAGAGTCACAGAGTCACAATATCACAGAGCCACAGAGTCACAATGTCACAATGTCACGGTGTCACAGTGTCACAGAGTCACAGTGTCACAGTGTCACGGTGTCACAGCGTCACCATGCCAGCTGTGCCCGGGCCCATCCCAGAGCCCGGGGTAACCTGGGCAGGTGTCACAGTGTCACAGTGTCACAGTGTCACAGTGTCACAGTGTCACAGTGTCAGAGTGTCAGAGTGTCACAGTGTCACAATGTCACAGTGTCACAATGTCACAGTGTCACCGTGCCACAGTGCTGGTTGTGCCAGGCAACCTTCAGCATGGGGGCAGAGCCCAGGTGATGTTTAATATCCAGGTGTGTTTAATATGCAGATGTGTTTACTATTCAGGTGTGTTTAATATCCAGGTGTGTTTAATATCCAGGTGATGTTTAATATACAGGTGTGTTTAATATTCAGGTGATGTTTAGTATTCAGATGTGTTTAATACCCAGGTGTGTTTAATATTCAGGTGTGTT
>JANEHK010000157.1:259795-291378 GCA_025960845.1 Tachycineta bicolor | reverse complement strand
GTTATAAATTGCACGACTCAAAGTTTTAGTCCCAATTAGAATTTTATTAATTACAGCAAGCGGAGCATAAGCAAATACAGCGCTGGGCGACAGGGAGTCTGCACTCCACCAGCTGCCGCGCCGTTACGACTTTTCAGTCCCTTTTTATACAGTTTTCTTCTCCTGTTATCGTGCTGCTGGGTGTTATCTTGTTGCTAGGAGACCGTCTTCTGTCTTCCGCTTATCACCCACGACAGCTACAAAAAGCTTTGTTAAGCAATAGCACAAAGTGTCTAAAAATCATGAGTCATCCTGTGCTTGCAAGAAAAAAATCATGAGTCATCATGTGCTTGCAAGTTTAAAAGTTCTTTAAAAGTCCTGAGTCATCCTGCGCTTGCAAGTTCAATGAACAAAGTATTAACCCGTCACACCCTGCAGCCATGGGGAATCATCGCACCAACCCTGCCTACCGGGAGCCACCAGAGCCCCTGCTGGCTGTGACCGGAACTGCACCAAAGGGGAAAGTCCCTCTGGCCGAGAAGGCTGTTGCTGTGTCCCTGGTTCTGTTTGTTGTTAATGCAGAAGTTGTTGTTGTTTGTTTGCTTTATTATACATACTAGTAAAGATCTCTTATTCCTATTCTCATATCTTTGCCTGAGAGCCCCTTAATTTCAAAAATTATAATAATTCTGAGGAAAAGGGTTTACATTTTCCATTCCAAGGGAGGATCCTGCCTTCCTTAGCAGATACCTTATCGTTATTGTATTCAGGATGGCTGAAATAATGATATGACTCCAATCTTCTTGGAGGGTGTATATAGCAATGTTTATTAGAAACACACTCTTTTTATACACTGTTCTGATACACTGAACATGATTGGGTGTTCAAGCCAACACCCTTTCGTAAACATCTTTACAAGTAAACAAGTTGGAAAGGCAGCAGGTGCAAAGATTAGAAATTGTTTGGAATATCTTCTCACAGCTCCCCCATAGTAAATGTCTGGGAAAGTCTATCTGACTTGCTTTCTCACAGGCTCTTGCTGCTGCTTGATGCCTAAAAATTTCTCTTTGACCACTGTCAGCATCCACAACACCTGTCTTTCGAAGCCAAAACAGTACCCAAATCATCAGCACACAGTTTAAGAAACAAAACAAGAATCTCAAAAATAAAAACCCACACCCCTATTCCCACCCACCCATGAATATGGTCAAAATAGAGGTTTAATATATTGGGTAGGCTATGAAATGGGATTTTTTTTTTTTCCTAAAGACAGACTAAAACATAATCTCTTTGTAATTGTGTCATGATTTGTACTCTAAAATTTTAAGTAATAAATTATCTGATAAAGTCATCTGTCTTGGTTTTAAAGACAAGTGTCTGCCAAGGAAGACAGGAACCTCCCTTGGAATGAAAAATGTGGCCCCCTACCCTCCAAATTATTATAAGTTTGAAATTATGGGGCTTTCAGGCACAGATATGGGAAAAGAAATAACAGCTCTTTACTAGGATATATGTATGACAAGGTAAACAAACAGCAGCATCGTCAACAAATGAAAACAGAAACCAAATAACAGCTTTCTCTTGGCTGTCAAGCAACCTCCCCTTTGGTGTAGTTATGATCACAGCTGGCAGAGGGCACTCTTGGCTCCCAGTGAGGCACGGCATGTGCAGTGGTACCCTACGGCTGCAGGGGGTGCTGTGGGGCGAGTTCAGCAGCCTATCCACTGGCCATGGCAGCTCGGGCAACAGGAGAGAGAGGAAACGGCTCCCCTTGCCAAACTCACAGGGGTCAGCCAGTCTCAGTGCCACTCTGGGTGGCAAGCTGGACTGTAACAGTAGCCTTGGAGAAGAAGGCTGGAACAGCAGGGGCGGGGGCGAGCACACCCAGGGTGCCACACAAAGTGTAGCAAAACTCGTGAAGCAGTGGCAGGAGCAGTGGGGAGCCTGGGTGGACACCGGGTGTCTAGTTAAAGTGTAGCAAAAACCCCAAAGCAGTGGCAAAACATTGGGGGCTGTGCAGCCATGAGATGAGAGAGGTGGAGGGGGTTGTTTCAGGCTTTTCCCTGGCTCTCATGTGTCCTGTGTGAACCTCAGTTTATCCCCTTACATTTAAGTATTCTGGGGTGTTACATTTTCAATTGGTGTTGCCATGCTGGATACTCTGTTTCCAAGAGGTGTTTCTTTTTGCGATAACTGCTAGATACAGAAGGAGAGGTAATTTTCAGTTAAACTTGGCATTCTCTGGTAAAAATGGTTATGGTAAATATAGTTTAACCTAAGTGCTCTCCACTGGAATTATTGGAAGCTTATAAAGCTTGACCAGATCCAGATATGGTCTGAGAAAAACTGGCAAAAACCACAGGTAGCAGCAGAGGAAATTGGAACTTCGACAAAAGCAGAAAAAAATCCCCTGGTAAGGCAAGTACATGGCAGCCTAAAATGGCTGTCCCAAAAGAAAAGCTCCCTGTTGAGAGAGAGATGGTAAAATTGAAAAATTGCCTTGAAGGCTGAAACAACTATTCACCTCAACAAGAACAAGAACTAATGGCCCAAAGGAAACTAGCCCAGGACCTGAGAAACCTACTAAACGAGTTTGTGCAAGGCCAAAGTGCTCTAGTGATGCAAATTAGCACCCTTCAGAAAAGCATGGATGCCACCCCAGGGGAGGAGTGCAACCTCCCTGAACATGATCTCACCCCTGGAGAGGAGTTTGATGCACTGTGCTGGTTTTGCATTAATTGACATTTAGTGAGCAGGAAAGAAGACAGTCACAGAAGTGATTTTCTAAAAGAAGCTGCTACCAGCTTCCTCCGTGACTTGACAAAACCAATCACTGGCTAGTTTGAATACTGACAGCATGGTAAACCAATTAAAGAGCTAAATACACCTCTGTGAGATTCACATTTTAAGACAAACAAGCCTGGGAAAAGCCTCTTCTTCTTCCAGCCTGGGAAGGGGTAACAGGCTCGTCCAGCCTCCTCCATGCTGCTGGGTCGGGCAGGCCCTGCTGAGGGGCCAGACCCCTTCCTGGGGAGCCAACCGGCCCTCAGCTGTTAACATCTTGCCGCCAGGCCAGTTGTCCCCCTGCCAGTGCAGTCAGGCTGACCCACGGTTGGAATTAAACGCAGTATGGCCCTGAGACCAACCATGTGGCCAGAGAGGTTGCCTCTGTTCTGGCAGGGCCCCCTGAGATCCTGGCACAGTCTCCAGGATGGTTTGAATCTATCACTGTGACTGCTTCGGCCGCCACCCAGCAGAAAACCATCATGATCATTTGCAGGGCCCGGGTTAGATATTAACTCTTTAATTGCACAGATGTGTGGTGGTGTGCATTTTGTTTTTATTTATTTAATGTAATTTATATTGAGTTTTTTGTAATGGCTTGTTCCTTGTACCCCCCTGTTTTTTGTATCAGTTGTAACCTGTCTGTCCAGAGCTAGAAAAGTCAGTTATATGTCAGTCATTTCTTCCCTGCACCTGTCCCTCTCAGCTTCCCCCTCTCTCCTCATGGTCACCCTGTCTGTCACTTCGAGATCCTTCCCTGGATTCTGGAAAGATCCAGGAGAGGTGTCGAGTGATAGGCTGGTGCTCGGGGAATCCCCTCCTACCCTTCTGTGATTTGCCAGTGGTTCCAAGGTTGACACCCCTGTTACCACCCCTGTGTTCCCTGGTTGGCTGACCCGTTGTCAGCCCTCCCCCATTTATAAGTGGCTGTCAAGCTTTGATCCCGGCTCTTCTGGGCAGGGGATCAGGGGGTTCTGAGCTCCGTGCTCTATCTCCCTGCAATAAACGCTGTTTTGCCCTGCCTGGAGGAGTCGCCCTTTCTTCGGCCACCGCGGTTGTGTTCTACATCGGTCCATTCGTTGCTGGTGCGGGGGAATTAAGATCCCACGGGGGAGGAGGCGGCTCATCCGACGTGCCGCCCCGACCCTTCTACACTGCTGCAGTGCCTAACTGAGCTAGCCTGCGGGCGCGTTGCAAGTGTGAGGATGGACACAGCAACAGTCTAGTGCATGAGGATCTGATAAGGCAGATCTTGAAAGCGATAAGGGAACCACAGGCCATCCCAGTGGTTTATGTGAAAGGACATCAAACAGGACTGCAGTTTAGAACAAGGGGAAACAATTTAGCCGATCAGGAAGCAAGAAGAGACACTATTCTCACACTAAGCACCCCTGAGGATCCCCGGGGGGAGCATCAGGACTTTCCCCCACGACCCACTGAAAGGGAAGTTGAGGACTTCAAGAAAATAGGGGGAACACTAGAGGGGGGTAAATGGAAATTACCTGATGGTAGGGAGTTAATCCCAAAAGCCTATGCCCGGAAAATATTAAGGAGACTACACTCACAGACTCACTGGATAACTCAAGCATTAGCTGAACAATTCCTAAAATTCTTGGGATGTAAAGGTATCTTTGAAATGGCAAAACAAGAAGTCCAAGGTTGTATGCCATGCCAGAAAATAAATAAATCTAGAAGCAGACGGGTCACACCGGGGGGACGTCCTTTAGCATACCGCCCCTTCGGGAGGGTTCAAGTAGATTTCACTGAGTTACCAAAGGTTGGAAGGCATAAATATTTATTAGTAATAGTGGATCAGTTGACCCACTGGGTGGAGCCATTCCCAAGCCCCCGAGCTACAGCTCAGGCAGTAGTAAGAAGATTATTAGAGGAAATCATACCTAGATATGGGATCCCTGACTCTGTTGATTCTGACCAGGGAACACACTTCACTTCAAAAATTATAAAACACCTAGCAGACACCTTGGGAATCAGATGGGAATATCACACATCCTGGCACCCCCAGAGCTCAGGACAGGTGGAACGTATGAATCAAATATTAAAAGCTCAGATATCCAAACTTATGCTAGAGACTAAGATGTCGTGGATAAGATGCCTACCTTTGGCACTCCTGAATGTTAGGACTCAACCCCATTCAGAGTCTGGTTTATCCCCTTTCGAAATGTTATATGGAATGCCATATGAATATGGAATGCCAGTAAACCACCCTCAAGTGGAAGACTGCCAGATCCAATCTTATCTTGTCTTAATAAATAAAAATTTACAGGAGCTCAGAAAACGTGGACTGATAGCACAAAGCACACCTCTGGGATTTGCCATTCATAGAATCCAGCCTGGAGACAAAGTGCTGATCAAAGCGTGGAAAGAGACGCCTTTATCACCTCATCGGGAAGGACCTTTTCTACTTCTCCTCACCACAGTCACAGCCATAAGAACTGCAGAAAGAGGCTGGACCCATTCATCTCGAGTGAAAAGAATTGAAGAGCCAGATAACTCTCCACAGTGGAAAGTCACGTCGGCTCCGGGACACTTGAAGTTAAAGATTCATCGAAACCCCCGATGACCGACAGACACCGGCTAAGTTGTAACCAAGCAGGGTGTCCCTGCTATCCTTTTGCTCATTTTAAGTGCGGGTATTGTGGGGAAATTTGGGTAACTCATTGTTATCATGGAATTATGGAGTTTGTGTGAAAATTGCTTAGAGCAAGAAAGAAATCTCACCGACCTTTTTCTGTATATTGCTACTGAAGCAGGCTTCTTTGAATTAGATTCTTTTGAGTGGTTCCATTATTTCACAAATGGGATAAGGGGAAAATTGAACAAAAAAGCAGAAGCACTGGCAATTGAGTGTAGACGAACAGTAAAGGTACCCTGAAATTCTGACCAGGTAAAATTGGACAAGTGGGATCAGTACAAAAGACGGTATGCTCAGAGGAGCACCCACAGGGGCCCGGAAGAATATCCTTGCTGCCAAGAAGATGGCTTACCCCGCCGTTGGTGGCACGCCTATGGGCGAAGGGAAAGGCAGAGGGATACGCCTATGGGTAACCCTGGTGATCCTGAGTCAAGCCGTGTACCTCACAAGTGGCCTCCCCACTCCACAGGAGAGACTGGGGAAAGAAATTGACCCGCAGGAAACTCAGCGGGAACCTGCCTGGAGCCAGAACATTGACCTGAGGGTATGCCTTAACTGTTCAAAAGAGGGAGGAGGGGGAACCTACAATTATAATAGTGGATCCCAAATTAATAACCAAAAAGAAAAAGCCTATCACCTGGTAGCAATGTCTAGGAAAAGGAGGGAGCTCAGCAAAATGTCTATAATTCCTGTATGTAGAGATTGTAATAAAACTATCTGGATCGGGGGAAAGCGGGAATCTACCTTTGTGGGGTATTTGCAAGTAAACAAATTATGCTATGAAAAAGTAAATTAGAAATGTGTACCCTAAATGGGAAAACATATTGGGTGGGGCAAAACGAGAGACTTCAAGCCCCTTCCCTGAACCATGGACCTATCCTGCTAGATCTACTAAATGATAACGATGATAGAGTCTGTCTGAAATTAGATAAAGTATTCTGTTTTTCTAAGGATGAGGAAGGACTGGACCCTGAAAACAAAATAAAGAAGGTGGCCTTGGAACTGAGAAAGCAAGAATTAGAAGCCAAAAGAAAGAGGATGGAACAGGAAAGAATGAGGATGCTCAGCGAACAATATGAGCAGTTAGAGAAATAATCTGATTGGAGTCTCTCTACCACTAACAAAAATCTCTTTTTAGATTTAGTGCAGGAAATAGCCACAGAATTAGGGCTAACTAACTGGTGGATTTGTGGGGGGTTGAAATCCGCCGAGAAATGGCCTTGGAAAGGGGAAAGTTTAGCCCCTGAACAAATCCTGAAATGGGACAACAAGGTTTTAAAAACAATGACCCGACCCGAGGGATGGACCTTAGACGAAAGAATAATAGGGACCATTTGCATTAGTAGGGAAGGGAATGCTTTCATTGAAATTGTAGGTTACACCCCGTGTCTATATACACTAACTGTAAATTCAAACAATAAAACCAAGGTGTGGCAACCCAAACCCCCAAGTGGATACTGGAGCAGGGAACAGAAAAAAGAGTGTAACTGGATAGAAGAAATTGAATTCTGTTGGTATGACCTCACTAATGCTAATCCTTATTATTCTCTGACAGACCTGAAAGAATTTTGGGAAAAACCAGACAGCATAGATATAAAGTGGAGAGCTCCAAGTGGTATTTACTGGATCTGCAGGAAGAAAGCTTATAGTGAATTACCCCGTGTCATGGGTTAGTACAGTTTAGTTTTTAGTTATAAAAGAATGTAAAATAATTCTCCAGGTCAGGACCTGGGAATTGCTTTGGAAGAGACAGAGATCTATCAGAGAGTTAGTTAGAATATTGACATCTATTCTGACCACTGAAATTGTTAGCTGCGACTTTGGGAAGTACCATATAAAACCCCGTGATTTCCTGTAGGTGGGGTTTTTTCCTTCTTCCTTTGGCCAGAGAGAGACAGGTAACATTGAGCTGGGCCTGCTGCTCCCCCCCTTTTTGGAGGGGGAAGCTGGCCTGAGGCCTGGCTGGATTCCATCGGCTCCCAGGTGAAGGGGGGGAAGGAGAAATGGAAGAGCTCCTGTACTCTGGGAATGATCAGACCCTCCTTCTTCACTTTACCGAGGTCAGGCAGCAGCCTTCTAGGGGTCCCCTTATATGAGACCCTCAACCGCGAAAAGAGAGAGGTAAAAAGGGAGCTCCCACAAGTAGGAGGGAACCAGAAATGGGGGAATGAGGAATGGCCTGCCGAACATATTATAGAATACTATGGCCCCGCCACATGGGCTCAAGATGGGAGCTGGGGATATAGAACTCCAGAGTACCTGCTAAACCAATTGATTAGGCTGCAGGCTGTGGTAGAAATAGTTTCTAATCATACCTCAGATGCCTTAGAACTGTTAGCCCGACAGCACTCCCAAATGAGGGCATTTGTCTACCAGAATAGAATTGCCTTAGATTACTTACTAGCAGAAGAGGGAGGTGTATGTGGGAAATTTAATGACTCTGAATGTTGCATAGAAGTCAATGACTATGGGGAAACGATTAGAGGCTTGGCTGCAGAAATCAAGAAAGTCGCACATGTCCCTGTGCAGAAATGGAATTCAATACTTCAAGCTTCTTGGTGGGACCAATTGTTTGGGACAGGAGAATGGTGGAAGAAAGTAGGGTTTTCATGTTATGCTTTGTAGCTGGACTAATCTTTTTACCCTGTTTAATACCCTGTTTCATCAGATTAATCCACACTGTAGTCCAAGGGATGCAGATTGCAACATTACCTATAGATCCCGAGCTAGCCTCAGGTGGAGTGAACAAAAATAATGCAATTTCAAAAATTATGAAATTAAAAGAAAGGAAAAGTAGAGCCACAGAAGTACTCGAAGAATTTGAGGCTCGATTACAAGGAGAAAAGATAGAGAGAATCTATTGATAAATCTGAAAAAGTGCCATCTGAGTAATAAAAAGGAAGAATCTTTGGTGAAGAGGCTTTTTTTCTGGATGTTAAAAAAAGGCAATAACTGGGGCACGAATTAAATAGGTAAAGATAAAAGGGGGGGGGATTGTGATAAATGTCCTAAAGTTAATTCGTGTTTGAATATGCCTGTATTGTAATACACCCATATAAAATATAAGTTTGTATCTACTTGTACATGTTCTAATAAAAACTCTGAGATATATTTAAGGTTAATTCATGTAAGTTTATATCTGCAAAACATAAAAGCTGTACAGGGAAAGGTACAAATTATTTCTGCTGGCAGCACAACACCAGAAAAGGGACACAAGGACTATGTAGGAATGTCAGCGAAATGCCTCTGCCAGGAAACCCTGAAAAGAACACAAAAACCACGGAAGAAGCAGATGAACTACTCAAGAACCGATTGATTACATCAGATCTGTATCTCACCCGTTTCCTCCGGACATTATCATATCTACTCATATCTCATCCGACTCCTCCGGACATTACCATATCTACAACACACCTGGGCTCAGCCATTAAGGTCATTGTTAACCCAGGAAAAACTATTCAGGACACCCAGACCCGAACATGAATAGTTAATGAAGTTGCCGCGGACAGGGAAAACATCGGAGCCTCGTCTTTCCTCAGCGATCCTGTGTATAAAAAGGGGCAGCTTCAAGCCGAAAATGTGAACTTGGGGGGATAACAGACTGGCAGAGTGTGTTATCAGAGTTCAGCCAGTGCCGACCCTGGGCTCGACGCTGTCCTTTTAATTGTGGCTATCCGAGACTGTCATTTTGTCTCTCAATAAAATTCTAAATTTTGATTTCTAAAATTTGGTCTATCGTATTTATAACAGTTTGAAAAGACAGGTATCTGCTAGGGAGAGGTAGGTCTCTCTAGGAATGGGGAATTCAAATCCTTCCCTCCGTGTTCTTATAATTTGGAAGATTAAGAAACTTTTCAGTCAGAGCTATACGGAAAGGAATAACAGTCTTTTAATAGTAAATATAACAGGATAGACAAACAACATCAGCAATTATATTAATAGTAAAACAGAACCAAGAACTCCGAGGGACAAACGGTGGAAACTCCGTCGCTGATGGCTAGTAATGGTGGGTTGTCCTCAGCAGGCGGGGGGGGTGGTGTCCTGGCAGGCGAAGCGAGCAATGCCAGAGAGGCTGCAGCAGTTGGACCCGGGCTGACCCAAAATCCAGCAGGGCAGGCGAGAAAACTCCAAATTCCTGGGCGCTCCAACAGATGATAGAATTCTCAGGACCAAACCCCTCCGTTAACCGTGGAATCCACGCAGCCACCAGTCGCTCGACTGTCCTCCTCCTGGAAAACCGAGAGTTGAACAAAAACAACACCCCCCTGCCACCCCCGCCACCCTCAGCTCCCAGGAGTCTTTTCTTTCCCCTAAACTAAGTGATCAACTCCCTTTTGTCCGGGTCAAGCACCCTTTAACCATCAATATTTAGTCTCCTAGCAACTTATGGGGGGAAAAATTCCACAGGAAAACTTAACCCCCAACACCTCCAAACTGGTCAGGGATATGTTATGTAGCATATATTAGACCATTGCTCTTTTTGCTACCACAAGTTCAGGGAAATCAGTTAGGAATCAAGGTTTATGATTATATAATTAGAAAAAAAGCACAGTCAATTGATGCATCTCTGGCTGGAGGGAGCACCCAAAAATGTAAAAAAGGTGAATGGCCACCTGAGCGTATCATACGACACTATGGACCAGCCACACAGAATCCTAATGAATTAATATCAGGTGCCAGAGAACCAATCTATAATTTAAATCAAATAATTAGGTTGCAAGCTGTCTTTGAAATAATAACTAACCAGATAGTTACAGCTCTTGACCTTCTTGCTGACCAATCTTCTCAAATGAGAAATGCAGTATTTCAACATTGAATGGTATTAGATTATCTATTAGCAGAAAAGGGGAGAGTGTGTGGAAAATTGAATGACTCAAACTTCTGTTTGCAAATAGATGACAATGTAAAAGTGGTGAAACAAATAAGAAAGGGAATAAGAAAGTTAGCTCATGCACCTGTCCAAACGTGGAAAGGATGGATATGGGACATGTTTTCGTGGTTACCTGGTGGACTATGAGTTAAACAAATGCTTTTTTTCCTCTTATGTGCTGTAGCAACTCTCATCTTTTTACCATGCATGATCCCCTGCTTAGTGCAACTTCTTCAACATACGATCAAAGGGATGCAGGTAGTAGCCATGACTACAGATCCATAAATGGCTACAAAGGGATGTGGATGCTGACAGCCAGGTCAGAGAAGCAGCAGCAGAGTTTCTGGGAAAGCCAGTCTGATAGCTTTCCCACGCCGGTCTGCAAAGAAATCAAAACAATCTTTGCAGCTGGCCTTTTGAACGTGCTGTTTACTTGCAAGATGTTTATGAAAAAGTGCTTTTCCTAAATAGCCAATAATGGTGAAAGGTGTTGTTTTGTGGACCAATCATGTCCAGTTCTCTACTAACAGTTTATAAAAGACATGAGTCTAATAAACTCAAGGCTGTTTTGCCTTCTGAGACCTGAGAATCGTGCCATTATTCAGCCGTCCCTAATACAATAACGGCATCTGGTGACCCTGCCATTTACTGCAGTCACCAATGACGAACAGACTGTCACCTTGCTTCCTCCACTGAGAGGTAGGCAATATATCCCCCGTGCCTTCCTGGAGAAGGCTGGTCTTTACGACCACAGGATAGTGGAACCAGCCTGCAGGTTGGTTAGGGACAGTACCCAACATAGCTTGAGTTTATATCCTGGGATAAACGTCTGTGAAACCTTTCTGAATATGGAAAACAAAAATTATACAAATAACTGATCGTGTCTTCTGTGAAGGCTTCATTTGCCGACTGGCAGCTGGAATTACCGAGAGTTCCTTTCCCTGCACCTCCCTCAGCTCCTCCTCATCCGTTCTCTGCATTGCAAATGGCTGCGAGGGTCTTCGCTTCATCAGTGACCACAGATGACATGTACCCTGAGTCTGCCTGGTGCTAGCCTGCCTCAGATCCAGCTTGAAGGTCTGATCGACTCAGATGCCAATGTGACAGTCATATCCTTTTCTACATGGCCTCCTGGGTGACCTTTGGCCCGGGTAGGACTGACTATTGCAGGGCTGGGAGACACAATACAGACCTTTGTGAGCCAACAGTCTGTACTGATCGTAAATGCAGAGGGACAAGAAGCTGCGATCCAACCTTCTGTCACTGCAGCTTCACTCAACCTCTGGGGGTGGGATGTACTAGCAGCCTCCAGAGAACTGCAGGCACCACCAGCCCGAGAGGGCTGCGGTGCGTGGGGGTTCACCACATGAGTGCCTTATGCCCTTTAACTTTTCCTATATCTGTTTTAATATGTGTCGCGTGTGATTCTTAGGGTCTGTTTTACTGTGTTTTCTCTTTTTTTTTTCCCTCCGCAGGTGTTTGAGGACGGGGGGAGACAGAGACTCGACAGCTCCAAGAGGGCTGTGGCTGGCCGAGCCGTGAACTGCGGTGAGTCCGCGTGGCTTCCATCTCCGCCGCTGGCTGGACGACCCACAGTTGGAGGTCTGGTCTCTGCAGCCGTGGGTGCTGCTCAGCAGTTTTTGGTTTCCCCTGTGGCGGCCGCGGGGTGGCGGTGGCCGGAGTCTTCTCTCTGTGCCCAGTTCCCTCCCCATTCCCCCTCCCTGCGGTGCCGCGGGCGCTGTGGGCAGAAGCACGGGTGCTGCTGCAGATGCATGACAAAAAGCAGTGGCCAAGGAGGATGGCAGCTTGACAGCCCAGGTTGATCGCCACCACCCCCCCCCATTCCCCCCCGCCACCCCGACCGGTGCTGAGGGCAATGCGGGCGGAAGTGCTGTGTCGCTGCGGTGTCAACAGACGGCAAAGCGGCCAAGCCGGGCATGCAGGCCTTTGCCCAGCCCTGCCGCCCCCTCCCTCCCCTGGGAGCAGTGGAGGGCGGTTGACAGCCGACTCTGCTTGAGAGAGGCGGTGGCGGGCGAATGCGGCTCAGGGGGGGCCAAGGGGAATAGCCGCTCGAGTTGTGCTTGGTTTTTCCTCTGTGCTTGTGCCTGTTTACATTTTGTCAAAAGATGTTTGTTTAAATCTCCTAGTATACTTTTGTCTTTTAGAGATATGACGACAGCTGAAACAGCTGTGATGAAGCATTCATAAAACCCCTGTTTATGAATGGAAGAACGTGCAGCTTGTTGCATTTTCACAGATAACACAGAAGAATTAGTAATAATTCTTCATCATAGCTGTCATCTGTTGTGCACTATTTCAGTGTTTTCTTGAGTTTCATTTTAAGGTCGTGAGTACATGACTTTTTAGAAAAGTGGTGTCTCAACTTTTAAGATGAGTGCTACTGATATATTGATTGCATGATGTCAGTTTGTTGCTTTTATGATAAGTATTATTTATGAGATATTATTAGTGTATTTATAGCCAGCTACTTCTCATATACTTTGCCGTCTCTTTGTGTGCAATTATCTATAAGACATGTGTCGTTCCTAGATTTTTTCCTTGTTTCCTAGTTGCTTATGCTAGTTTCAGCACTGGCTTGGTGATTTCAGCTGGTGCCGTTTCATAATTTTTTAGTATTTTTCAGAGTTCCAAAAAGTGTTGTCTGAGCTTTGTAGAAAGACTCCTCTGATCCAAGGGTATTGTGATGCAGTTCCAGTTCTGGTCATAGAAGCACTCCAACAGTTTGCTGAGTTCAAAGCATCCTGACAGAATATCCTATGTATCACCACAGACCTACATCTCATTTTTTTTAAAAAAAGAAGGGGAATTTAGTGCCCTAAGAATGCTTGAATAATACAAGATGTACATTAGAACTTTAGACAATAGATAATTCTGCATAATGCAACATTTATATTAGAAATTTGAAAAAATTATCAAATCTAAATTTCAATTGAGTAACAACAGTAAAGCCTACTTGACTTATTGACTTAAGGAGAAGAGATGCCTGTGTTTTATCATCACAAGGTTTAAAGCAGTCACTTGTTCAATTTGATCACATACCAAACACCTCCAGAGAATGAGGCCTGGTGAAAACGAAAATCATTGTACAGCCTTTGTGGCTAGAACAAGATCAGGAGAAGGACTGCCAAGACAGTTATGTCTGGAAACTACAGAGATAGTTTGACAACAAAAGCCCTATGTTAACATCATAGTGTTGTGCTCCTACTGATCTTCTTCAGCTGTTTCTTGTTTCAGGATTCAAGAAGACATCCAGTGATGTCAAGGATCAACATCTTCAGCTGATGGACTTTTTCCTGAGTTTCAATTATTTGGACTTTAAAGCAAGAGTCATTTATCTTAATTTTCCAAAAAGGATGTAGTTATTCCTCATGTAATATCTCACGTGCCTTTAATGTGCCTTTGTAGATAACAAAGGATGTGGATTTAATTTGTGGTGATTGGTATAATGCAGACTTTTGGGAAGCTAGTTCTATTATTTATGTATTCTCTTTAGTATTCCCTTTAGCACCTGAGGTGGTTTCAGCTCAAGCTTTACTTACACTATTGAGTAGATCTCTCCATTGATATCACTGTTTTCATTACCAATCCAGATTTTCATCCTACAGGCATCACTGGCCAGGGGAGTGAACAATGGTCCGATCCTTTGCACATCTTGGAATGGTTCTTTTGTCCCATCAACTGAAAAAGATAGTACCCACATTGTTTGAATTGATCACTCTTTTGATAATCAAATGCCGTCAATGGTGTTTGCAATTAATGGCAGCTGATCCTGCAGGAATTATTCTTCCAGTGCAGCAGGAACACTTTGAATAGAGCTTTGCTAACAGCGCTCCTTTGCAAAGTGTGCTGCAAAACGTTAATGGGCAGATGGCTTATCAGCTGCCCAGTCATAAGTTATTGCAGCTGGCAAAATCAACCAACACGTCTTTGCAGCCAAAAATAGTCGGGTGCCAATGCAAAGACCTGCCATCTTCATCGACAGTTCAGGAAAAACAAGGAAAGCCATTGTTACTAGGAAGGATGAGTCTGAGTGGCGAGTGCTAGAAGGCCACGAGTCAGGCTCAGCACTGTGGTGGTGCAGAACTGTTTTATTAGGTTTTTGTAAGAAGTTTATGTTATGGTTCATTTCACTGTATCCCCAATTCTGTATCCCTTTTGTGTTGTCTGTATAATAAGGTGTTTTGTGTCAATCATCCCACCCCTCACATGACATGTAACATCCCCTCTGCCCCTGCCCCCCCCTGCTCTGAGGCAGCCTGTCTATCACTCCAGGCAGCCCTCCCGGATTGCGAAATCTCAGGGAGAGGGCTTCAGGTGATAGCCTGGGGGGAATTCTTTTCCTCTGGAGGTGGTTGGTCCAAGGCTTGGGGGTGGGCACACCTTGTTACCCCCTGAATCCCCTGATTTGTTGTCTTGTTGTATCCTCCCTGGAACCCATCCCCCGCTTATAGGGGGTAGGAGGGAGGAAAAAACTCTCTCTCAGCCTCTGAGCTCTCTCAGCTGCTCAGCTCTCAGCCTCAGAGCTTGCTCCGCTCCTCTCTCAGCCGCTCGCCTTGGAGCTCTCTGCTAATAAACACCTTTTAACCTGCTAAGCTGAGAGCCAGCCTTTTCTCTTCTGCTGCTGTTGACTGTCTCGATACAATTGGGTCCAGCTGCTGAGCCGAGAAGCCAAAACGAACTGGAAACATTTTGTGTCTGTGTTGACTCGAGTTAGCTGGAGGTCAGCTCCCGCCCGGAGCGGGGACAGAACCAGACACACAGCCCAACTGGTTGAATTGAGGGCTGTTGCCTGTCGCCAAGACACAGAAAGCAATAACGCGTAGACAAAGAGATATTTGCAAGGCAGAGGTTCTTCCGATTCCAGCTCACTGCTCCGAGAGCGGAGAGAGGAGGAGGAGGAAGAGAGCCTCTTTGTTTATTCTTTACTTTTTAAACATTTGTGGGTCTAGCAGGAGATTGGCTTTTTGGGGTTTCCACCCCTCAGCCTCAGTGGCCAGACCAACTGTCAGTTACAGTTGTTTTTCAGGCTAGGAATATGCAAACAAAGGACAAAGAATGAAAAACAAAGGATTTGTTTATGTTACATCTGTGGGAAAGGTAGAAAAACTGTTCTAATATTGTACAGTAACTAAAAGATCTGACTGCATTATGAAATTCAAAAGGCTAAATAAAAAACTCAGAAAAAACAGGGTAACATCTCACCCTTTTAACTTTAAAAGAAGAAAAAACAGAAAAAGAAAAATGAACACATTTACAAAGGGAATATATACAAATTCAATCGCTGTCTGTGGAGGAATCATCAGAGTGATCACTCGAGGATTCACCCACTTGGTGGTTTTCAAGTTGATCACGGCTTCCACCTTGCCTGTCAGCTGAATTCTGCCTCTGTGGTCGCAGGTAAGGATGGACACACTTTGAAGGTGCCAGCGTGTCCCAGTGTCCGTGGACACACACGCATACCCTCGCCCCATAGCGATTAGGTCATAAGGTCCTTCCCATTGCTTGGTGACTAAATTTCGGACCCGTACCTTCGCTCGAGGCTGTTGCTCACTGTCCGAAGCCTGCAACGAGAGATGATGGTTCAAAATGACAGGATTATTTGAGTTCTGCGGCACCGTAAGGTGATTGATGGTGTACAAAGCCTTTGCCAACCGTGTGGGGTTTCACCCTGCATTCCCCATTTCTGCTTCTGAAGAACACGCTTGAGTGTACCATGATTGCGTTCTACAATCGCCTGTCCCGTCGAAGAATGAGGGATGCCAAAGTTATGTGACACACCCCATGACTGTAGGAACTGCTGTACCTGCTGCGAGGCATAAGCAGGACCATTGTCGGTCTTCACAGCAGAAGGTATGCCAAGAACAGCAAAGGCCTGCCTCCAGTGGGCAATGACATCTCGGGCTTTCTCTCCTGTGTGAGCAGAAGCCCACATCGCAGAGGAGAACGTGTCCACCGTGACATGCACATACTTGAGCCGGCCAAACTCAGCGACCTGGGTAACGTTGATCTGCCAAAGCTCCAAGGCTTTAAGGCCTCTGGGGTTAACCCCTGCCGGCAATGGTGCACCAAGGGCATGACAATCGTCACACGACTCGACAATTTCACAAGCCTCAGTGGCCGTCAGTTGAAACTGCTTCTGCAGTGTATGCACATTTTGATGGAAAAACCCATGCGACGCCTTGGCCTGTGCGAGCACGTCAGGGTGAGGACCTACCCACGCTGGGTTAGCCAACTTGTCAGCCCTTGCGTTACCTTCCGCCACAAATCCTGGCAAATTAGTGTGACTCCATGCATGCAAAACATAATATGGATGAACTCTGGCCTGAATTGCACACCACAGGGCCTTCAGTAAATTAAACAAGGCAGGGTTACTGACCTCCTTCAAGACTGAACAACCCAATCGCTGTGCGATGTCGGCAACATAGGCGGAGTCCGTGATCAAATTGAAAGGTTCCTGGGAAAATTTCTCAAAATCCATGACAGCAGCCTTTAGTTCAACCAGTTGGGCTGACCCATCCTCATGGCCTTCCAAAACCTGCCACTCAGATCCATCCTGCCAGGTAACAATGGCTTTTCCTGTTTTGCCCGACCCGTCAGTGAAGACGGTGGGTCCTTGCACTGGCTCTTGGCTATGTTTGGGTCGTAGAGAAAATTGAGTATTTTTGGCCACTTGCAATAGCTTGTGGCTAGGCAGATGATAAGTAATCTGCCCTGAAAAACCCTCGAGAGCACTTTGCAGCGAAACATTGTTTGCATAGCTCCAATCAAATTCCTCCCTCTGAACCGGGAGCATGATCTTTGAGGGATCTGCACCCATCAATTGCAAACAGCGTTGCTGGCACTTGATTATCAAGCACGCAATCAATTCAAACAACGCTGTCGCCTTCTTATGCGGCTGATGAGGCAGGAAGACCCATTCCAAGATGTGCAGAGGATCAGTCCAATCATCATTCCATTGGCCGATGATACCTGTAGGATGTAAATCAGGAGTGGTAATGAACACAGTGACATCAATGGAAGGTTCAATGCAGTACACTTGGCAAGCCAAAACAGCTTGCTGAACCTCCGCCAGCACTTTTCGTGCCTCAGGGGTCAATTCACGAGGGGACTTTAAATCAGTGTCCCCTTTCAACAATTCAAACAAGGGAGACAGTTGTGCTGTGGTCAGTCCCAAGTAAGGATGTAACCAAGTGATAACACCTACCAGCTTCTGAGCATCATTCAGTGTCTTCACCGATTGCACAAATTGCACCTCCTGGTGACGGATTGTCCGTTCCAGAATTTTGACCCCCAAATATTTCCAGGGAGGTTGTTGTTGTACCTTTTCTGGAGCTACCTGCAGTCCATGTGAATGCAGAGCATTCAACAACTGAGGCTGTATCCTCAGCAGCTCATCCTGGGTGGGCGCAGCCACCAAAATGTCGTCCATATAATGATAGACGTGAGCTTCAGGAAACTGCTTCTGAACTCCAGACAAGGCACGGGCTACATACCATTGGCATAACACCGGGAAATTTTGCATGCCCTGACACAAAATTTTCCATTGATATCGCTGTATGGGCTCTGTATTGTTTATTGTTGGTACCGTGAAGGCAAATTTTGGTCTGTCATCAGGATGCAGAGGGATTGTAAAAAACAATCCTTCAGATCCACACTGAGGACTGGCCAGTCCGCAGGAGGCATGGTAGGCGATGGCATGCCCTCCTGCAATGTCCCCATGCCTTCCATCACAGCACTGATCTTTCGGAGGTCGTGTAGCAACCTCCATTTCCCAGACTTCTTTTTGATACAAAAGACAGGAGTGTTCCAGGGACTGGTAGATGGCTCCAAATGCCCCTGGTCCAACTGCTCCTGTACGAGTTCACGAAGGGCGATTAGCCTTTCATGAGGGAGTGTGTCTGGTTCTGTCCCCACTCCGGGCGGGAGCTGACCCCCAGCTAGCTTGAGTCAACACAGACACAGTTTCCAGTTCGTTTCGGCTTCTCGGCTCAGCAGCCAGACCCCATGAATCGAGACAGTCAACAGCAGCAGAAGAGAAAAGGCTGGCTCTCAGCTTAGCAGGTTAAAGATGTTTATTAGCAGGGAGCTCCCAGGTGAGCATCTGAGAGCTGAGAGGCTGAGAGAGCTGAGGGAGCTCAGAGCTGAGAGAGCTGAGAGCTGAGAGGCTGAGAGAGTCTCTTCCTCCCTCCTACCTCCTATATGCGGGGGAGGGGTTCCAGGCAGGATACAACAAGACCACAAATGAGGGGGTACAGTGGGTACCAAGGTGTGCCCACCCCCAAGCCTTGGACCAACCACCTCCAGAGGAAAAGAATTCCCCCCAGGCTACCTATCACCTGAAGCCCTCTCCCTGAGATTTCGCAACCCGGGAGGGACCCCTGGAGTGACAGACAGGCTGCCCCAGAGAAAGGGGGGGACAGGGGCAGAGGGGATGTTACATGTCATGTGAGGGGTGGGATGATTGACACAAAACACCTTATTATACAGAGAACACAAAAGGGATACAGAATTGGGGATACAGTGAAATGAACCATAACATAAACTTCTTACAAAAACCTAATAAAACAGTTCTGCACCACCACAAGGGAGGGGCCACTGGTTCTCCCAGATGGGTCTATGTTACCCTGGTTTTTCTGAGGTTTTTTTTAGCTTTTTGAATTTCATAATGGAGTCAGATCTTTTAGTTACTGTACAATATTAGAACAGTTTTTCTACCTTTCCCACAGATGTAACATAAATAAATCCTTTGTTTTTCATTCTTTGTCCTTTGTTTGCATATTTCTAACCTGAAAAACAACTGTAACTGACAATTGGTCTGTCCACTGAGGCTGAGGGGTGGAAACCCCAAAAAGCCAATCTCCTGCTAGACCCACAAATGTATAAAAAGTAAAGAATAAACAAAGAGGCTCTCTTCCTCCTCCTCCGCTCTCCGCTCTCAGAGCAGTGAGCTGGAATCGGAACAACCTCTGCCTTGCAAATATCTCTTTGTCTACGCGTGATTGCTTTGTGTGTCTCGGCGACAGGTCTGTCCACCAGCCACCATTAAGGAGGCGTGGGACACTCTGCGCCCTTCATCACTGTGGCCCCAATCAAAAATCCGTTCCCAATCGCACCCCCCACGTGGCCAAAACATCCCTCCCCCAGAGGTTCTGAGGAATCTCAGTAACATGAGGCCAAATTATGGCTGTCTGTCCCTCCGGGTTCGTGATGGCCACAGGATTCTGGCTCACGTAGCATTGCTTCATTCCTCCCAAGCCTGAGATCGATGACTTTGCCAGGCTCAAAGGCCACTGCGGGGGCCAAGCAGCCAGGGAGAGAATGCTCACGTCAGCCCCGGTATCTAGAAGGCCACGAAGGTGAATCTCCGATGGCGTGGCACCAGTCATGGACACGGTACACAGTGTCTCAGGACGGTCCTTGGTCAGGACAGCAGTCCAGCGCACCTGAGGTGGCCCAGTAGAGCCGAAGCCACTGTCACCTCGTGACTGGTCCTCGGTTCTGGAAACAGAAGACTTCAAAGGAACAAGTTGAGCAATTTGTGTGCCTTTTGGGATAGTCAGAGGGGGGGGTGGGTGTGGAGACCATTGCATGAATCTGTCCCAAAAAATCTGCATCAATCAGTCCCAGGTGCACTATGATACCCTGAATGGTGGTACTGGACCTCCCCATCAGGAAGGCACTCATGCCATCACCCAAGGGACCAAAGGCATCCAGGGGAACCTTGTGTAATTTGTCCGAATCAATCACGACAGACTCGGCTGTGCAGACATCAATACCTGCTGAACCGCGGGTGCTGGCTGCAAGCCTGCTGAGCAGATCTCCATTGGTTGGGGCTGAGGCAGAGACATTTGTGTCGGCACGCGTCTTGCCTTTACGCTTCGCGTTGCATTTCCAGAACTGACCAACTAATGACCATTCACATGCACTGTTTCCTTACACGTGTCTGTAGCATGATTCGGCCTTCCACATCATGCACAATGAAACAAGACAGCCGTAGGCTTCTGTGCCTTTCTGCCCTGTTTCTTCCTGGTCAGAGCACCCCACTGCTGCTGTTGCACCCCCTGGGGAACGACCCAAGCAGGCTGCACAGCAGAAGCCACAGCCGGTTGCACGGCCGCAGGCACGGCCGGCTGGACTGCTGTAGCCACCATCGGTTGGACAACCGTAGTCATGGCTGGCTGCACAGCCGTAGCTATGGCAACCATCTGTTGGCTGGATGGGGTTACCCTCAGACAGGCCTCAACCATCTCCGACATGGATGGTTCCCCAGGAAGCGCCTCAATTATCCTCTTGCAAACAGCATTGCAGTTGCTTCGAGCAAGGGACTGAAGCATGAGCTTCCTTGCCGCAGGATCACTCACCTGCTTCTCAACCACAGCAGTCAGCCATCCTGCAAAGCACAGGAAGGGCTCATCAACTCCCTGGACGATCGTTGCAAAGGACTCCTGTGGAGTAACCAGCTGTAAGGTCTGAACCAGGGCTGCCATGCCTGTCTGCTGGCACTGCTCCTGGACCAAGGGCTCAAAACCAGCCTGTCCATCAGCCCTGGTATAATTGCCTGTTTCCATTAGCATATCGGTATTAACCATACGCCTAGGATCACCTGGACCCAGTGTCCTATTCCGTTCCACTGCTCTGACTGCCAACTGAGTCCATTTATGCTCAAAGAAGTCATATTCAACCGGTGGGAAAAGGGCCTGAGCCAAGCTCCGAATGTCAAAGGGCGTCAAAAGACTGGCATTAAAACTACGGAGAACTTGCATCACCTCGGCTGAGCCCAGACCATACTTCCCGACTGCATCACGCAGTTCTGTCAAGGCCTGCCAAGCCAAGGGTTGATAGGTGTTATGAGTAGCACCCTGAAGGACAGGGAAGGCCTGAAGACCCTCAGATGAAGCAGCAGCACTTGCCTTATCCTGCCCTGTGGGCCCCACAAGGTCAGAGGCAGGCACTCGGCTGGGGACTGGTTGAACACCAGACACTGCATGTCCAGCACCAGCATCAGCACCACCACTCAGTCCTTCAACCTTAGCTTTCACTTCCCCCCAGAACTGCCCACGGTCTCTCGGGCGTACGGTCACCTGACAGGGGGGGAGCGTCCAGCAGGCTGTGAACGAAGAGCCAATGGTGCGGGACCCTTTGCTACTGTCAAAAACTGGCCGCATTCTGGCCGTGTCTCCGTTCGCGCTGAACTTAAACACCTCGGCGCCCACCACTGCTGTAGCGCTTGCAGCGGGAAGTGGAGGCAGGACCGGGCCAGCCGCTGGAGCCCACCAGCAGCACTGCAGCACCGGCCGCTGGAGACCGGTCAGATGGTTCTGCAGCGGGCACACATCCCGGCGCAGCTGGGGAGCTTGGGCTGCGTTCAGGTGGAGACGGCGACCGCACCTCTGCCACTGCTGGGGTCGCGGTGGTCCCTGCCGGCAGCCCATTAGAGCTGGCAGTGCCAGAGTCCCTCCCCGCCCCGCAAGCACCGCCCCCCGCCGCAGCCCACGGGGCTGGCGCAGGGACCGGAGTGTCTGGGACCCCCCTGAGAAGGACCCCTGTGGGGGGGCGGAAGCCTGCAGGCACTGCCACCCCCGAGCGGGGCGGAGCTGTCAGCCCGCTCATGGGGGCGGCATCCATCAAAGGACTGACCGGGACCTTGACTCCAGCAGCGTCCCCGCCCCGCGCTGCCTCAACAGGCGACGCGGGGGCAGAAGCGGCCAACGCAGCCCGCTCCGGCCCCGGCCCGGGTGGCAGAGCGGGGAGCACCACTTCACATGACTCCATCAGATACGTGATGGTCGTGCGGCAGCACGGACAATGCACAGTGACCATATCTCGATCAAAGGACAGTGGGGGCCGCATGGAGAAAGGGAAAGGCATGGAGGGGAGGCGGCCCCGCCGCGCTCCAGCAGCTCTGCGGCGCGGGGACAGGCGGGACCGGCCCGGGGCTCGGCGGGGTCCCGCCCCCCCCACTACCCGAGAAGCGCCGAAGGGGTCGGGACGCGCCCCCCCGCTCAGAGATCAGCGCCGGAGCCCGAGGGAGGGGCTGAGTCTCTCACAAATGAGCTGAAGTTAGGACTCAGACAATACTTCTGGGTCTGATATAATGACCCCGCCCCCCTCCAGCTCCCTGTCCTGCTTCGAAATGGGGCTGGCAGCCTGCGAGCTGGGGAGGGTCGACCTAAACACAGCCCACTCAACTAACTTCCACTGCAGCAACAAGTCTGCAATCTCCTCATCATAATCTATTTCAAGGGCGCCCATCAAACCTTCCCCCAGGAGGAACCATACCTGCTGACTGAGCACAGCATTTGGTGAGTGAAAGAACCCATGGTATCTGCCCCACGTGAGCAGATGCGGAAGCCCCTCCCGGGAGACCTGCGCGTGTTTCCACTCCAAGAGGTCCTCCCAAAGCTCCAATACTAAAGCGTCCTGCATGGCAGGCACAAAACAGGGAAAAGGGGAAGGAAAACCTCACCAGACCATTTCTTCCACATGCAGGGGTCACCACTTGTGACTGGGATACACAAAGCAATCACACAGAGTCAAGAGATTTTTGCAGGGCAGAGAGTTCCTCCGAGCCAGCTCAAGGCTGAGCCAAGGCGGAGAACAAGGCAGAGCGCCTCTGCCTGTTTATTTCTTACTTTTTATACATTTGTGGGTCTGGCTGAAGATTGGCTTCTGGAGTTTCCACCCCTCAGCCAACTGGCCAGACCAGCCATCAGTTACAATTGTTTTCAGGTTAGAAATATGCAAACAAAGGACAGAGAATGAAAAACAAAGGATTTGTTTATGTTACATGTGTGAGAAAAAGGTAGAAACTGCTCCTAATATTGTGCAGTAGCTAAAAGGTCTGACTCCATTTTATGAACAATCAAATGGCTTTAAAAAACGCAGAAAAACCAGGGTGACAGGATGGGAAACCCACTTCTGCCCTGGCAGCATGGCTGCGTGAGCTCAAGGAGAGAAACACTAACCGAGGGGCTTCCACTAAGATGAAAGTGGCCTCGACATCGCATGATCAAGCTGCCAGGTATTATAGAAGTGAGGATATGTCAGATCCCTGTGAAGGAATGTCTTGGTTTGAAAAAGACTGGTGTCTGCTAAGGAGAGGCAGACCTCTCTAGGAATGAGGGATGCAAATCCTTCCCTCCACGTTATTATAATTTGGAAGATTAAAAAAAAAAAAAAAAACCAACTTTTCAGTCAGAGCTATGGGGAAAAGGAATGACAGTCCTTTACTAGTAAATATAACAGGACAGACAAACAACAACAGCAATTATAATAATAGTAAAACAGAACCAAGAACCCCGAGGGCAAACGGTGGGAACTCCGGCCCTGATTGCTGGAAGCTGGAAGCGGTGGATTGTCCTCGGCAGGCAGGGGGGTGGCTGGGCAGGCAAAGTGGGCAGTGTCGGAGAAGCTGCAGCGGCTGGACCCGGGCTGACCCAAAATCCAGCAGGGCAGCGAAGAAACTCCGAATTCCTGGGCGCTCCAACAGATGATAGAATTCTCAGGACCAGACTCCTTCGTTAACCGGTGGACTCCACGCAGCTCTCAGTCGCCCGACCGTCCTCCCCGGAAAACCGAGAGCAGTGAGCCCACCACCCTCAGCTCCCTGGGGCTTTTTTCCCTCCCCCAAAATTAAGTGATCAACTTCCTTTGTTCGGGTGAGCACCCTTTAACTATCAATATTTAGTCTCCTAGCAACTTATGGGGGGGGGGGGGGGGGAATTATACAGGAAACTTAACCCTCAACAATGATGCCCATAGCTCTTATCAGGGGCCCAGCAGAGATCCCTCCCTGCTCCAGGAAGTTTGGAGAAAGTATTTGTTGTAAAGCAGCAACCTCTCCTTCACCCCCACACCCAGGAGCCAGTAGAACCCGGCCAGGCCTCAGGCCAGCTCCTCTCCAAAAGGGGGGAGCAGCAGGCCCAACTCGATGTTACCTGTTTCTCTCTGGCCAAAGGAAAGAAGGAAAAGGCCCACCTACAGGAAATCAAGGGGGTTTATATGGTACTTCCCAAAGTCGTAACTAACAATTTTCAGTGGTCAAAACAGATGCCAATTTTCCAAGTAACCCTCTGATAGGTCCCTGTCTTTTCTAAAGCAATTTCCAGGTCCTGACCCAGAAAATTATTCTATGTTCCTCTATGACTAAAAAAACCAAACTGTACTAACCCATGACACTCATCAGTTTCTTCGTATGCCTAATTCCCCTAAACCACTGCTGGGGAAGGACTTGCTAGAGAAATTAGAAGCAGAAATTAAAATTAAAAAGCAAAAGGGTGTATGAGTTGTAATTCCTGAATGTAAATTTGTGGAAGTTGCTGCACTACTTATACAGGACAAATGTGGTGAAATCTCCACTGAAGTTGAAAATGCTGTCAACCCAGTAGTCTGGGACAGTGATATCCCAGGAAGATCCAAATGGGCAGAACCAGTGAGTATTGCACTCAAACCAGGAGCCACACTGGTAAGGCAAAATAAATACCCTTTGAAATTAGAGAGTTGTAAGGGATTGGCATCTGTAATTTAAAAATTCCTCCAACATGGGTTATTAGTGCAATGTGAGTCCAGATACAAAACACCCAAACTTGCAGAAAAGCAGGCTGATGGTAAGAGATGGATTAGTGCAAGATTTAAGAGCAGTTAACAACATTGCAGAGGACATACACCCAATGGTAGCCAATCCCTACACCCTTTTGACCACACTGACAGACAAATTAGTGTAGTTTACTGTCGTAGACCTGAAGGATGCCTTTTTCTGCATTCCTGTGCATAAAAACAGCCAGAAGCTTTTTGCTTTTGAGTGGGAAAATCCCAAAACAGGGAGGAAAAGCCAGCTTACTTGGACAGTCCTACCCTAATGTTTCAAGGATAGTCCAAAAATATTTGGAAACCAGCTAGCAAAGGAATTGAAAGATTAAAGGAGACAAGAGCCAGGAGGGGTTAGTCTTCAATATGCTGATCACATCTTGATTGCAGCTGAAACACGAGATGACTGCATTCAACTCACTGCAAACTTATTAAACTCCGCAAACTTATTAAACTTTTGGGACTGAGTGGGTACAGAGTTTTCGAAGAAAAAGCACAGATTGCCAAAGAGCATTACTTTACTTGGTTCTTGAGATCTTTTGTGGACACTGATGGCTCAGCAAAGAATGGAAGGAAGCCATCTGCCAACTTCCAGAGCCCCACACTGTGAAAGAGATGAAAGCCTTCCTGGGAATGGTAGGTTGGTGTTGTTTGTGGATAGGAAATTATGGACTGCTGGTAAAATCCCTGTTTGGAGCACTAAAAACAGATGAAAAGGGGATTATTATATGGACTGAGAGCACAAGGGCTGCTTTTAAACAGCTGAAACACTCTCTAATGTCAGCTTCAGCACTGGGACTGCCAGACTTAACAAAACCTTTTGGATTTTTACACATGAAAGACTAAATGTGGCTTTGGGGGTAATAGCACAGTACCTCAGGAACCAATGGAGGGCTGTGGCCTACTTTCCAAACAGCTAGACAATGTTGCCCAAGGCTGGCCAGAGTGACTGAAGTCCATGGCAGCCACTGTCCTCCTGATCCAGGAAGCCCAAAAACAAAGCCTTGGGGGACACATTGTAGTGTATGTACTGCATGCTGTAGCAGCCGTACTCAAACAAAAAGGGGGGACATTGGCTGTCTGGCAACCAGATCCTTAAATACAAATCACTATTATTAGAACACGATGATGTTACCTTGAAAACGGTTGGAGAGGATGAAACCGGAAAACCTTACAAATATGATTGCTTGGCAAAAGTTTCAAACAGCATGAAACCTATGAGTGAAATAGAAATGAAAGCAAGCTTTGAGATGTAGGATGCCAAGCCAGAAGACAGTGATTAAGTTAGCTGAAGGCAAGATCCCTGTTGACTGAGTGATATCCCTAGCAGACAAAAGGATGCCAAGGGTCCAAGGCGGAGGGGCCCTGCCAAGGTGGCAGGGAAAAGGAGTCTAGAAACTAGCTTTTAGGTGTCGCTGTCTTATCTGGGGTGCCAGTTGTTTCTTTGCACTCAGGGATGGCAGTTGTTGCTGCCCTGTTTTGGCAGTTGTTGGGGGGCTGCTTGCTGGAGTTTAAATTCCCCGCATTCAGGTGGTTTTAGAGTCTTTTTTGCCCTCTGCAAAGCTCTGAGCCAAACGCAGGAAAAGACGGAGTCTTCAAGGTTGCATGCTTCGTGTTTATTAGTTCTTATCTTACAATTTTCTCAGCGTCCTGAAAGATGTTTGCCGCGGCTCGGACATCTGGTGATTCCCCCGTCCCAGGGTTGTCCTTATCTTTTATACTAATTGCTAGGTATTCAATATTTACTATTTATTACCAATGTCTATCACTATTACTAAAAAGGTCATCTTTACTTTGATCCAATCCTCACTAACTACTTTGTGCCAACGTCACTGCAGAAATGGAGTGAGGGAAGAAGAAAGAAGAAGAAGGAGACAACACCCCAAATTCTCCATCTTGTCTCCATTCACTTCAATACAAGAAATCCAAACCCACTGTTTTTCTCACCCTGTGATATACTAAACTACAATCTTTCACACTCTTGTGGCCTGCAATGCTTCCTGCAGTGCAAGAAGCCTCTCCCATGGACTGAAATCAAATCCAGTGTCTCTCAGAGCTCTGGGCCAGGGTCCCAGACCCCCCCGCCCAGGTCTCTGACCCTCCAGGGCAACCAAAGGAATGCCCTGGACTCCAACATCTCCCCCTCCTGTTTGAACCAAAAACACTTTTTTGGCTATTCTGTCCATGGTTTGCCGTATACACAGAAACAAATACGGCAAAATCATGAGAAGGATTACAAGCCCTACTAAAATATATATAACTATCTTCAAAATTTCCTTCTTCAATGGTGAAAGGTTAAACAAATTGAACAAACTATCTATCTATGACTTAATTACCTCTCTAAGTTTGTACACACTCTCTTGCAACTGCTTGATCTCATGAATGGATTTGGAATGATCTGACAAATTCATGCAGCACATTCCCTCAAATTTTTCACACCCATGCCTATGGGTTAGCAAAAGATCATGAATTACTGCCCTGTTTTTGAGACTTGCTCATCTTACACTGTCAATGTCTACTAACATGTCAGTGCAAGAGAGATGGCTTAGGCATGTTTGCTTAGCTAATAACTCACATGATCCAATTGTGTTAAGGCTGCTTCTGAACTGATTTTTTCCTTCTATGTTTTTGGTTTTTTATTAGTGTTATGTTGGGTGTTAGCAATGAACGCATTCTACTGCTGCATGGACTACTTGTGGCATTTGCAGGGATTGTGGGCTAAATCTTGTCTCTACAAATGAAAAAAATTCCCTTCAGCAACTGAACCAGGAAATGATTCGATGGTTTTTTCAGTATCTTAGTGTAATTACACTAAAATAATGAATTTCTGTAAAAATTGAGGTTTGGAGTGACGTCTATAACTTAATTTTCTGCTACTTCAGAAAGGCCGAATTTCACACAGAATTGCTTTTGGACCGATCCAAGAATTTCCAGTTCCTGGGGTACAAAAGGAGCTACAGGAAGGATTTTTATCGAAACATCCCATTGGTCTACTGGATTTACTATGGACTTTGAAATCACTGGAGGGATGTTTTCTGGAATCAGCCATTCGCTCACTGGCAACTCCACTAAACGTGTTGAAAAAGATTTCTCCTGGCTTTGAGTGTGTCAGGCAGATGGTATCCAAACTTGATGCATTGCCTAGAGTTTCCCAAACATTCTCTTTTGGTTGAACCACGGGCAAAACTGCCGCACTGCTCAAAGCAACCAAGGAGAGAATGAGGCACAAGGATAGTTTTCATTTTCAATGCCCTCTTTTCCATGGGAATCTCTAAAAATGCAACACCACCCAAGCCTCAAAGAAATTTCAAGTCCCAGAGTCTCTTTGGCACGTAGAACGAAGGGATGTCTGCTGTCTTGACACCGGCTCTTGTCTGCGTGCCCACTTCTCTTCCTCCGATCTTGTGGTCTGTCTGCTTTCATCTGGACTCGGTACGATTTCACATGCTTTGCTGCAAGTCCAACTGCTGTGAAGACACAAGCAAATCCCTTGCCCCAAGTTATTAATTTGAATGGTTTCTCAATTTGCCCTGTTTCTGGGTTTCTGATCAGAACCAAAGGATTTTCCTTCAGTTTCGCTCTTGGATTGACCGCTCCCATGGATGCAGGAGACTGCACAAGCTCACAATCAGGACAAGCACTAATGACTTCCTTTGCCTGACTTTTGGAAATGTGAAAACTTCTCATTAGTGCTTGAGCATTCTGATGAAAGAATGCATGATTCAATTTTGCCTGTTCAAAAATGTTTGGTAAAGTTCTTGAAATTATCATGGTCAATTTGTCTGCGTATGCACTGCCTTCTGCCAAAAATCCCTGGATGGATGAATGTGCTCTCATGTCAGAGATAAAGTATTTATGTTTTCTGTTCTGCAACAATGTCCTCATGCACAGCAAATATGAATACAAATTTTCATTGTCAACCTTTCTCAAAAGTGAATCTCCAAGTCTCCCGACCGCACCACCTGTCATCAAACCAAAAGGTTGCTGAAACAGCTCAAAAGCTCTGACCACTGCTGTTAATTCCACTGTTTGTGGTGACCCTTGTACCATTCTTATATCTGATTTCCACTCTCCCTTGATGTCATCCTTTGGCTTTTCCCTGAAACTTGTTTTTGCCTTCAACAATCTGTGACTTGGGAAATGAATAGTACAAACACCAGAATAATCTAACAATGCAATCTGCAAGTTCTCTGATTTCTGCAATGCCCAATCAAAATATTCTTTTTTCAAAGGCAGGTAAATTGTTGTAAAATCTTTGCCTGCCATTGTTTGCAGCCTGGTCCTAGTTTTGATGATGATCTGAGCTATCATCTCCAGACTTGTGAGGATCATCTTCGGAAATCTGTAAGATAAAAAATTCCACTCTAAAATCAACAATGGGTCTTTTTGTGATGAATCCCACTGAAAAATCAACCCATACAACGGTATTTTTTTTTCCCCAACACTGCAAGAAATAATAGCAATGATGTTACAAAACAATCCCCTTTCAAGAGAGTCATTAGATCCCTGACAACTTCACTATCTAAACTTTCCCATTTTGGGTTTATATTCTGTGTACTATAAGTCACTGGCATACTTATGCCTTTTGCACTTATTGAATATTTTTTTGTGTCTGTTTAGTCTGTTGGATGGAATTCTGGCTTGGCAGAAGTCTGTGCGGTGTCTGCCTTTGAAATTGTCTCCTTTGTTTGTGGCTTTGCTGCCGCTCTATCCTCTCCAGGATGTTTTGGAAGCTGCACGTCATGTGGTCTTGTTTCTTTTTCTTTCTCCTGCTGAACAGGAACTAGAGTTTGCTGAGCATCCTCAAGTTTTTCTGCAGCTTCTTTCCTTGGAAACACCTGTAAAATCTGAGATATTTTTGGACGCGCCCCCGTCCGTGACATCTCGGCAGCTGTTTCTGAATCTCTGCACGCATGCGTCTCAGGAACTGGCAAGATGCCAGTGGGCGGAGCCTGGCCTCGTGGCGTCAGCCACCTGGGGTGGTACCTTCGAGGCTCTCTCCGCCTCGGCTATGCCCCGTCCCTGCCTGCTCTGTCTCTGCTTGTTCCGCCTCTACCCGCTCCAGCTCGGCGGTCTCCGGCGGGATATCCCGCCCCCTCTCACGCTCAGAACTCGTCCTGCCTGCTTCGTCATTTGAATCTGCCCCCCTCTGAACAAAATTGCGCCTCTGGCCTTTTCCTTTCTTCTGCCGCGCCTGCGTTTGAACATGCCACATAGCTTTCTGGGTCTTGTAGTTCTCGACTCGTACTTCCGGTTTTTGCGTCTCTCTCTCTCTCTCTCTCTCTCTCGGCGCTCCGCGACGCGAATGTGTTTTGAGCTATGTGTCCCCTAGCTTGCGTCATCAGCGTGCGCCAAGTCGCCTGCTCGGTTCTCGGGTCTCCCCCCGCTCCAGCTCTGTTGTTCGTTGTCTCACACCCCCCGCGATCCGCGCCTGTGCATCCCGACGCGCCTTCCCACCGCGTCCCGCTGCGCCCCACCGCGCTCCGACGCGATGGGTTAGATTCGGTCACCCGCGCAGCCTCGCCTCCCCGCTGTTCTGCAAACTGACTCCCGCGATCTGCCTCTATCCCGCCCGACACGTCCTCTAACCGCGCACCCCCGCGCCCCGACGCGCCTTGACGAGATGGGTTAGGACCGACTTCCCGCGCACGCCGCTTCCCCGGCGTTTCGCCTGCTCTGCTTTCCCCCTCCGCACTCCGTTCCTCCACGGAGAGGGAAAGGAGCGGCGAAATGGTGTCCTGCGGTGACTTTGGGGGGTTAGAGTCCTCCCCCCCCTCTCTCGGGAAGAATGTGGGGTGAGCTCTGGAACTGAGTGAAACAAGAGCATGTCCAATTTCCCCTGTTCTTTTGGGTGAATTAAAAAATTCCTTTTCTCTGGAATTAATTTTGGGGTTTCTCACAAGCTTCCTGATGAATCTTGAAATGCATGAGAGTTCCCCCCTCCTCCATCCCCCGGAGGAGCTATTGACCTTGAAGATAGCATTCCTCTGTCTTCTGGCACTACCTGCCCCACAGATAAAGCTCTGCTATCTTGCTTTTTGCTGCACGTTGGCAGCTTTTCAATCCCGGGATTTTCACTGCTATTTTCTGTTGTAACTTCTAACTTAATTCTCCCCGCTGCGGGTACAAACCTCACAGCTATCCTGTCTTTTTTCTGTCTAGAAATCTTTTCTTGTGAAACGTTTGATCCTATGGTGTGTGTTCTAAATCTCACTGTCTTACCAAAAGCCAAAAGGCTTGCTGCAGCTGTGTCCAGTTCGCTTCAGGGTCTCTCCTGATCACTGCCCGCAGATCTCAGGGTGCCTTCTGGAGATCCGTCGACTGGAACGGATTGGAGGATGAGCTGTTCTTCTTTTTTCTGGCCAGATGGTGTTTCTTTTCCAATGGTGTCTGTTTGGCTTTGATCTTCCGAGAGCTTTTGATGTTGCTGCAGAGATTTTGTTTTGCCTGTTCCGGATTGCCAGATGTTGCGCACCCAGAGACGTCAGTGGCTGCCCGACCAGAGACGCCAGGTGTTTCTGCCCACTCAGAGGGACGCCAGTTGTCGCTGTCCCATCTGGGGTGCCAGTTGTTTCTCTGCACCCAGGGACGGCGGTTGTTGCTGCCCTGTTTTGGCAGTTGTTGGGGGACTGCTTGCTGGAGCTTAAATTCCCCGCATTCAGGTGGTTTTAGAGTCTTTTTTGCCCTCTG
>JANEHK010000157.1:242223-254795 GCA_025960845.1 Tachycineta bicolor | reverse complement strand
ATCCATGAGCTCGGCAAGGTTCCCAGCACCCCTGCCATCTCCTCATGCGTCCATTTTTCTTCACTTTCATCAATTTTTAACAGTCTCATCAAGTTGTGAAAAACGCCAATCACTTGTTTTTAAATTTTTGAAAGTTTAATAGTAAATAAGATGGTTCTAAAAATAGAATTAGAGTTAAAAAAAATGAACAACTAGGGTTAGGACAATACGAGACAATAAAAACAAAGTTACAGACATCTGGGTGCCTTCTGGAGCAAAAAGCTGCAAAGAAGGACCCCCGTTTACAAAGGATTATCTCTTAAAAGCAATAGCCTGTTGAATATTCATACATTTCATACATGATGCATAAATTCCATACAAACAAAGATTTGTCTCTGGTTAGTATCACTTTTTTCCATTAATCTCTGTGGCATCTTTTGGTCTGAGCAAGACAGGAAAAGTTGGTCTCTTCTGATAAGGAAGTCATAAATTCTTTTTCTCTGAAAGATTTACATTTTCCTGTGGCTGGTATATAAAAACTACATTTTAACTACAAAACTACATTTACCATACTATCAAAATATTAATACAGCATTACTAATCAATACAACATAATACATATAGTAAATATCTTGCGTAGTGAGACATTAATTTTGAAGAACTAAGGATTGTTAGGAAAGTTAAGTGTCTGAATTAGCTGAAGTAGATAGGTAATCTTTGTTCACAGTTAACAGAAGCTGGATCTTAGATAAGCTATGAGACGTTAATTTTGAGGAACTAAGGATTTTTAGGAAAGTTAAGATAATAAGTTGCTGAATTAGCTGAAGTAGATAGGTAATCTTTGTTAGCAGTTAACAGAAGCCGGATCCTAGATAAGCTACCCCGGATTTTGTAACTCATTTCTTGTCAGGTTTATGTTTATGTAGTTGTGCTTGTAATGAAAAACAAAATGTGGTAAATAGGACATAAGATAGCTGCAGATTTCCTGCTTAAAGGACCCATTGAACACAGGAAACTGTAAGTTCTACCAAGGATCCATTTGTCATGAATGCATTGAAAAGGTAGAAAGGTCAGGATGAGGAAGACTCATCTTACTTCCTCATTTTGGGTGACCCCTCCCCAGAATAGACCCCCGACTCATTTTAAGAAACAAAGTACACATGCTTAATAGCCTTTTTGCCAATTAGCATACGAAGCGAGGAATGGGAGGTGACAGGGGTATGAATATGCATTTGTATTTTGGATATTCAACACTTTTGTAAATAAAAGGCTTTGTAATTACCTGTGAATTTTGCAGTGCGAATTAGGGAAATATCCCGCGTGCTGCCCGGCCGTAATAAACATACACTTTCTAACTTAAAACTGTTAGAGAGTTTTTGTTCGTCACAGTTGGGTATCGATACTAGATCGATACCCATATTTCTTTAATAAGTCAGCTACCCCAGATTTAGTAACTCATTCCTTGTCAGCTTTATGTTTATGTAGCTGTGCCTATAAAGAAAACACAGGATGTGGTAAATAAGATATAAAATAACTGCAGACTTCTGTCATGGGCTTCCCCAACATTCAGGTGGTTTCAGGGTCTTTTTTCCCCCCTGCACAGCTCCGAGCCAAGCCGAAGGAAGAGATGGAGTCTTCAGGTTTAGTTTTTCAAGGTTGCATTTTTCGTTTATTGTTTCTATCTTCCAAATTTCTCACAGTCCAACATGATGTTTGCAGCTGCATGGACTTCTCACGTCTCCCCCCGAGATGGGCTGTCCTTAATCTTTTATACTAATTACTATGCGTTTGTTATTTACTATTTCTTACTAATGTCTATCACTATTACTAAAAAGGTCATCTATACACTGACCCAATCCTCACTAACTACTTTGTGCCAACGTCATAGCAGTAATGGAGTGAGGGAAGGAGAAGGAAGAAGGAGACAATGCCCCAGATTCTCCATTTTGTCCCCATTCACTCCAATGCTATGAACCTAAAATTACTGTTTTTTCACTCTATAATAAACTAAACTGCTATTCTTCACACTCCCGTGGCCTGCAAACCCTCTCTCAGTTTAGGAAGTTTTTCCCATGGACTGAGATCAAAGCCAGTGTCTCTCTGAGCTCTGGACTGGGGTCTCAGAGCCCCCTGCCCAGGTCCCTGACTCTCCAGGGCAACCAAAGGAATGCCCTGGACTCCAACATCTCCCCCTCCTGTTTGAACCAAAAACACTTCCTTGACCACTCTGTCCATGGCTCGCTGTATACATAGAAACAAACACGGCAAAATCGTGAGAAGGATTACAAGCCCTACTTAAATATATATAACTATTTTTAAAAGTTCCTTCCACAGTGGTGAAAGTTCAAACAAATTGAACAAACCATCCATCCATGACGCAGTTACCTCTCCAAGTTTGTTCACGCTCTCCTGCAATTGCTTGATGTTTTCATGAATGGATTTGGAATGATCTGACAAATTCATGCAGCACATTCCTTCAAATTCCTCACACCCATGCCCGTGGGTCAGCAAAAGGTAGTCAATTGCTGCCCTGTTTTGGAGAGTTGCTCGTCTTACACTGTCAATGTCTACTAACATGTCACTCAGTGCAAGAGAGGTGGCTCGGGCATGTTTGCTCAGCCAACAACCCTCCCGATCCAATTGTGTCAAGGCTGCTCCTGATGATGCTTGTGGTGAAAAAATTGCAACTGCAATTCTCTGAGCCTTGCTCCATGTGTGAACCTCATCATCACAATTTGGATCATACATTTGAACAAATCTTTTTACTCTCCGTTTTAGTTCTCTCATCAGTGTCATGTCGGGTATTAGCAATGAAAGCATTCCAATGCTGCACGGACCACCTGTGGTATTTGCAGGAATTGCGGGCCCAATTTTGTTCCCACAAATTAAAAAGTTTCCCCTTGGTAATTGGGCTGGAACATGATTCAATGGTTTTTTCAGCATCTTAGTGTAATTACACCAAGATGATGAATTTCTGTAAAAATTGAGGTTTGGAGTGACGTCTATAGTTTTATTTTTTTGCCACTCCAGAAAGGCCGAATTTCACACAGAATTGCATTGGGACCGATCCGAGAATTTCCAGTTCCTGGGGTTCAAAAGGAGCCACAGGAAGGAATTTCACCCAAACATCCCATTGGTCCACTGGATTTACAATGGACTTTGAAATTTCTGGAGGGATGATTTTTGGAATTGGCCATTCGCTCACTGGCAATCCCACTAAACATGTTGAGAAAGGTTTCCCTGGTCTTGAGTGTGTCAGGCAGATGGTATCCAAACCTGATGCATTGGCTAGAGTTTCCCAAACATTCTCTTTTGGTTGAACCACGGGCAAAACTGCTGCATTACTCAAGGCAACCAAGAAGAGAATGAGGCACAAGGATAGTTCTTTCATTTTCAATGACCTTTTTCCCATGGGAATATCTAAAAATGCAACACCACCCAAGCCCCAAAGAACTCAAGTCCCAGAGTCTTTTTTGCACGTAGAACGAAGGGATGTCTGCTGTCTTGACACCGGCTCTTGTCTGCGTGCCCACTTCTCTTCCTCCGGTCTTGGGGTCCGTCTCTGCTTGTGTCTGGACGCGGTACGGTTTCACGTGTCTTGCCGCCAGCCACTTTGGCCCAACTGCTGTGGAGACACAAGCAAATCCCTTGCCCCAAGTTATCAATTTGAATGGTCCTTCAATTTGACCTGTTTCTGGGTTTCTGACCAAAACCAAAGGGTTTTCCTTCAGTTTTGCTCTTGTGCTGTTTGAAAAATGCATCATGATTGGTGGAGTTGGCTCTGTAAAAGAGCCATTGAGAAAATTCAACACATACAAGGCTTTATTCAAGCGCATGTATGGTGTTGCGTCTGCTTCTCCTCTTTTTGTCTGTCCAAAAGGGATTTCAATGTGTGATGTGTTCTTTCAATGATTGCTTGACCTGTTGGAGAGTGTGGGATACCAAAGGTATGATGGACACCCCACCTCTTCAGGAATTTGTCAAGCACTTTCCCTATGTATGTTGGTCCATTGTCTGTTTTGATTTCTTGCGGCACGCCTAAAGATGCAAATGCCTGCAAGAAATGTCGACAAGTATGTTGTGCTGTCTCACCCGTGTGCAAAGATGCGAAGACTGCACCTGAAAATGTGTCAACTGAAACATGAACATTTTTGAGCTTCCCAAAAGAAGGATATTTTGTGACATCAGTTTGCCATAACTGCAAACTGTGCAATCCTCTCTCTTGGATTGACTGCTCCCATTGATGCAGGAGGCTGCACAAGCTGGCAATCTGGGCAAGCACTAATGATTTCTTTTGCCTGACTTTTGGAAATGTGAAAGCCTTCCATTAGTGCTTGAGCATTTTGATGAAAGAACGCATGACTCAGTTTTGCCTGTTCAAAAATGTTCGGTAAAGTCCTTGAAATTGGCATGGTCAATTTGTCTGCATGTGTATTGCCTTCTGCTTAAAAACCTGGAAGGGATGAATGTGCTCTGATGTGAGAGACAAAGTACTTACATTTTCTGTGTTACAACAATTTTCTCATGCACTGCAAATAGGAATACCGCACTCTGGACAAACCTACAGTGAACCTGCAATCTTTGCAAGTTCTGGACAGTCCCTCTTGAAGTGCCCCTGCTTGCCACGCTTGTAACACTGTTTTTGTTGAAAATTTGCAAATGCGTCTTTGACAGCTTTTTCCACTTGATTTCCCAAAATTGCTGCAATGTGCTGTGGTGTCCCCACCTTGCTGCATGCCTCTAGAATTTCTGCCATGATGGGTTGACCTGGCATTGCACTGATGACATGCTTGCATTCTGGGTTGGCATTTGCAAATGCAAGACACCGAATCAAATGTGACTTCACTGCTTCATCTGTAACTTGCCTGTCCACTGCTTGTGTGAGACGATCGATGAATGAACTGAAGGGTTCTGAAGGACCTTGTTTCACCTCTGTAAAAATACTTTCTGTGACTCTTGCTGGTGAAACTTGCACCATTGCCTTTCTGGCTGCATCTTTGATGTCTGTCAACACATCTCGAGGAAGAAACCTGGCTTGACGAGCTGCACTGTCAAGCGGTGGATCACCGGCCAATTGTGCCACTGTGAAGCCTGCATTTGCTCCTCCTTGGTATTTGATTCTGTAATCATTTAAAATTTTTCTCCATTTTGCTTCCCAAACGATGAATTGTGCGTCACTCAGGATCATTGAAGCGAGAGATCGGAGGTCATATGGTGTTAAATCATATATATTAAATGTCCCTTTTAAAAGTTGCTTGAAGTATGGAGACTCCAATCCATTATCACGAACGGCTTTCATCAGATCCCTGACGACTTCACGATCCAACCTTTCCCATCTTGGGTTTGCATCCTGTGCATCATATGTCACTGGCATAGCCATGCCCTTTGGACCCATTGAAAGTGTATCTCCTTTCAATGCATATTTCTTTATGTCTGTCCAGTCTGTTGGACGGAATTCTGGCTTGGCAGAAGCCTGTGCGGTATCTGCCTCTTAAATTGTCTCTTTTGCTGCTTCATCTCTCCCTGAACCCACTTGTTTTGCAGGCTTCACCTCATCGGGTTTCGTTTCTTTCTCTGTTTCCCTTTCTCGCTCTTTTTCCTTCTCCTTTTCTTTCTCTTTCTCTCTTTCTTTCTCTCTCTCTTTCTCTCTCTCTTTCTCTCTCTCTTTTTCTCTCTCTTTTTCTTTCTCTCTTTGGAGAGGAATCAGGGTTTGCTGAACATCCTCAAATTTTCCTGAAGCATCTGTCCCTGAAAGAAAAATTTGAGAGAAAGAAGACGTGGGATCGTGGCGAAATGCTGAAGCTGTTTCAGTGAACCTGCGAAAAAACTTGTTCATAAAGTCCTCAGATAACAAAAATGATGAAGCTTGCTGTGTGAACTCAAGTGCCTTTACTCTCCTGGCAGGAATCCCCTCTGATGCTGTGATTCTGATTATATCTTCATCTGTGATTGACATCTCCTGGTCCTCATCGACAACATCATCATCCTTCAGCATTGGCAAAGGTTCTCTCGGCTTCTGTTTGAATCGCTGTTCTGAAGAGGTTGATTTTTCATATGAAACTGGAAAAAAACGATGCAGCGTGGGCGTGTACTCCCAAACCGATGCTTCAGTCGATGCGACTGATGATCTTCGTGCTCGCTGCTTCTCTGCCCCGCCCCTCGGTGATGTCGGCACGCTGACAGCTGTTCTCTGTGGGCTCGGAGTTCTGAAGTATCTTTTAAGTTCTGGAAAAGCCTGTAAAATCTGAGATATTTTCGGACGCGCGCCCATCCGCAACACCTCAGCAGCTGTCTCTGAATCACTGCATGCAGGCGGCTCAGGGTTGTAGCTGCTGGTGGACGTGGTCGGGCTCCGCAGCCCCTGCTGCCTGGACGTGGTACCCTCGAGACTCTCCCCACCTCGGCCACACCCCGTCCCTGCCCGCTCCGTCTCTGCTGGCCCCGCCCCTGCCTGGCGGTCTCCAGCGGGATACCCCGCCCTATCTCACGTTCAAGGTCAGCCCCGTCTTTTTCGTTATCGGAATCAGCCCCTCCCCGAAGAGGAACGCACCTCGGGCTTTGCCTTGCCCCTGTCGTGCCTGCGCCTGGACCGGCCACAAGGATTTCTGGGGTGTGTAGTATTCGGCTCGACACTTCCGGAATCAGCCTTTCCCCCTCAGCGCTTTGCGTCGCGATATTTTGAGCTGCGTCGCTTCCCGTAGCTTGCATCATCGGTGTGCGCCGAGCCGCCATCCCGGATCTCGAGCCCCTGCCCACCGCGGCCTCGTCCCCTGTGGACTGTTCTTGGCGATCCGCGCCTCTGTCTCCCAACGCGCCTTCCAATCGCGCCCCGTCGTGTCCCGCCACCTCGGTTCCCCGCGCCGCCTCGGTTCCCCGCGCAGTTTCGTCCCCCCTCCGCGATTCTGATGGCGCTTGCCCCTGCTCTTTCGCCCCGCCATCCTCTCCACCCACACCCGGTTTTTCTACGGGAAGGGAAAGGAGCAATGGCGACTGAGGGGTTTGTTGCCACAGGGACTCTGGGGGGGATGAAGGGACTTCTAGGTGGACTTCTTCCCTCCCCCTCCATGTGCAAATGTGGGGTTTGTTATGGGACTGCTTCAAAGATAAAGCATGTCCAGATCCTCCTGCTCTGTTGGATGGATCAGAAGCTTCATTTCTCCTGGAATCAATCTTGGGGCTTTTGACGAGCTTTCTGTTGGACTTTGAGATGCATTTGTTCTTTCCCCTCCCCCTTCTCTTACCCCTGGGGGATGTGTGAACTTTGGAGTTAGCATGGCTATCTCTTCTGGCTCTGTGCTAACCTCCCTTTGCTTGCTTGGCAGGTGTCCAACCCCGGACGCTTTCCTGCTATGTTCTAACTTCTAACATAATTCTCCCAGCCGACAAAAGTTTTGCGGCAATTTTATCTTTTCTTGTGGCATTATCATAAAGTTTTCTGTTCACTTCCTGCCAAAAACCTGGCTCAAAAAGACTGGGTCTCACATTGTGAATAGTTACATTTGACCCATAACATTAGGGCTTGGAGCTCCTTATCTTTCAGCGCTATATTGTATTTTGATATTATTTCTTTTAACTGTTCTAATATAATAATTCTCTCTTGTGATGTTGTCCCTCCCATGGGTGTGGTATATTCTGAATCTCACTGGTCTTACCAATCCAAAGGTTTGCTGCAGCTCTGGTCCAGTTTGTCTCAGAGATGTCCCGATGTCTGTCCGGTAGATCTCAGGATGACGGGTTTCCGGGCCCTGGAAAGCCGTCGTCTGGGACAAAGTGGAACGAGGTGTTCTTCTTTTGGCTGAACAGGTGTTTTTCTTGTCCGGAGATGTCGGCCTGGCAGTTTGATCTTCTGGGAGCTTTTGATCTTTTTGCAGAGGTTCTGTGACCCTTTTCGGTGCTCCTTTTCAGGAGTGCGAGTCAGGGATGCCAGATGTTGTCCGACCAGGGACATTAGATGTTTCTGCTCACTCACTCAGAGAAGCCAGGTGTTTCTTCTCACGCAGGGACGTCAGATGTTTCTGCCCACCCAGGGACGCCAGATGTCAGGGGCTTCCCCAACATTCAGGTGGTTTTAGGGTCTTTTTTCCCCGCTGCACAGCTCCGAGCCAAGCCGAAGGAAGAGACGGAGTCTTCAGGTTTAGATTTTTCAAGGTTGCATTTTTCGTTTATTGTTTCTTATCTTACAAATTTCTCACAGTCCAACATGATGTTTGCAGCTGCATAGACTTCTCACGTCTCCCCCCGAGCTGGGCTGTCCTTAATCTTTTATACTAATTACTACGTGTTCATTATTTACTATTTCTTACCAATGTCTATCACTATTACTAAAAAGGTCATCTATACACTGACCCAATCCTCACTAACTACTTTGTGCCAACGTCATAGCAGAAATGGAGTGAGGGAAGGAGAAGGAAGAAGAAGGAGACAACGCCCCAGATTCTCCATTTTGTCCCCATTCACTCCAATGCTATGAACCTAAAATTACTGTTTTTTCACTCTATAATAATCTAAACTACTATTTTTCACACTCCCGTGGCCTGCAAACCCTCTCTCAGTTTAGGAAGTTTTTCCCATGGACTGAGATCAAAGCCAGTGACTCTCTGAGCTCTGGGCTGGGGTCTCAGAGCCCCCTGCCCAAGTCCCTGACTCTCCAGGGCAACCAAAGGAATGCCCTGGACTCCAACAGACTTCCTGCTTAAGGACCCATTCAGCGCAGGAAACTATAAGTTTTACCATGGATTCTGTGTCACGAATGCATTGAAAAGGTAAAAAGGTCAGGACAAGGAAAACTCATCTTACTTCCTCATTACGGGTGACCCCTCCCCAGAATAGACCCCCGACTCATTTTAAGAAACAAAGTACGCATGCTTAATAGCCTTTTTTGCCAATTAGCATACGAAGCGAGGAATAGGAGATGACAGGGGTATGAATATGCATTTGTATTTTGGGTATTCAACACTTTTGTAAATAAAAGGCTTTGTAATTACCTGTGAATTTTGCAGTGCGAATTAGGGAAATATCCCGCGTGCTGCCTGGCCGTAATAAACATACACTTTCTAACTTAAAACTGTTAGAGAGTTTTTGTTCGTCACAGTTGGGTATCGATACTAGATCAATACCCATATTTCTTTAATAAGTCAGTAGAATAGTGAAAAAAATTAGGCTTCTTCCTTTTATGCGCTACAGCTGGTCTAATATTTCTTCCTTGTTTGATCCCCTGTTTCATTCGGCTCATCGCCTGTGTGGTACAAGGCATGCAGTTAGTGAACATTGACCAAAAGTTGCCTACAACAACAACGCCACAAAGGATTATGGTGTTAAAGAAACAAAATAAAATAGAAGATCCCTTCAAAGAAGCGAGACTGATTTGTGAAAAAAAAGAGCGAATAATGAAGGCTAGAAAACAATGAATATTGCTCCAGCCAAATTAATTATAAAAAGAAAGAGGGAGAATTGTGAAAAGTGCATATTATATGGCTCTACGTAAGATATTTACTATATGTATTTTGTTGTATTGATTGTTAATGTTGTATTAATATTTTGATAGTATGGTAAATGTAGTTTTGTAGTTAAAATGTAGTTTTTATGTACCAACCACAGGAAAACATAAATCTTTCAGAGAAAAAGAATTTATGACTTCCTTATCAGAAGAGACCAACTTCTCCTGCCTCGCTCAGCTCTGAAGATGCCATAGAGATTAAAGGAAAAATAAGTGACACTAACCCGAGACAATTCTTTGTTTGAATGGAATTTATGCATCATGTATGAAATGTGTGAATATTCAACAGGCTATTGCTTTTAAGAGATAATCCTTTGTTAACAGGGGTCCTTCTTTGCAGCTTTTTGCTCGGGAAGGCACCCAGATGTCTGTAACTTTGTTTTTATTGTCTCGTATTGTCCTAACCCTAATTGTTCAAATTTTTTACTCTAATTCTATTTTTATAACCATCTTATTTACTATCAAACTTTCAAAATTTTAAAAACAAGTGATTGACATGTTTCACAGCTAGGATGTCAGGGGTCTGGCTAGGACGGCAGGGGCCACTCTGGCCGTATGGCTGGTCTCCGGCCTCTGTTGTGTTTAATTCTAGCCGTGGGGCCGCTCTCTGCATGGGCTGCAGAGCTGCCCCTTGTGTCAGCCACACGATCTTTCTCTGCACCAGGACAGCTCCTCAGCAAGATGATTCGGTAGCGGCGGCTGAAGCTGTTTATGGTGGAAGATTCTTCGGAGCCTGCCTGAGGCGGGGGAGGGGGAAGCAGCTAGGATCTCAGCAGCAGCACGCCAGTGGCTGATGGCCTCCCCTTCCCCTGCTCGGCAGCCGCTGGGGCCCGGCTCAGCCCCACCAGTTTGAGCAGGCCGTGGTGGAGCAGGACCTGGCCCAGCCTAGCCCTGCCACACAGAGGAGGCCGGGCTCGCCATTTACCTGTTCCCAGGCTGGAAGAAGAAGAGAGCTTTCCCGGTATTTGTTTTTAACATGTGTGTTCACAGAGGTGTTTAGCTTTCTAGTGGTTTACCAAGGTGTTACTATTCAAAACTAGTCACTTGTTACCCTGGTTTTTCTGCGTTTTTTTAAAGCCTTTTGAATTTTCATTTAATCGAGTCAGATCTTTTAGCTACTGCACAATATTAGGAGCAGTTTCTACCTTTTTCCTACATATGTAACATAAACAAAACCTTTGTTTTTCATTCTCTGTCCTTTGTTTGCATATTTCTAACCTGAAAACAATTGTAACTGACAGTTGGTCTAGCCACTGAGGCTGAGGGGTGTTTAACCCCAGAAGCCAATCTTTAGCCAAACCCACAAATGTATAAAAAGTAAGAAATAAACAAGGAGGCTCTCTCTCCACCCTGACAGCCTTGAGCTGGCACGGAGGAACCTCTCTGCCCTGCAAAATTTCTCGTCTACGTGTGATTGCTTTGCGTGTCTTGGTGACAGTCACTGATTGGTTTTGTCAGGCATGGAGGAAACTGTTAGCAGCTTTTCTTAGAAAATCACTTCTCTGGGTGGCTTCTTCCCTCCTCACTGAATGTCAATCAATGCAAAACCAGCACACCCACCGACCTAAAAGGACATCTTGTTATGTATACTGATGATGCATTTGCTAAATTTTACTAACATCTGACAAAACTGAAATCAAGTTACTTTGACGTGTAAATTTGTTCTTATAAAAGCTGGACCCCTTTTCAAGGTAAACTTGGAGGCTTTTCCAGGAAAGGCTTTCCAATTCCTTGCTAGGAAAAGAGGCTCCTCAGCTATGGCAGACCCTTGGGGATTGTAAGCATTTAGGCAGTTGTAAGTATTTTTGTTCAGTGGTGCTTATTGTTTTGTTGGATGAGTTGTTTTACTGTTTATAATAAGAAAAGTGCATGTTATGTTAAACACCTTTCTGAATTTAATAGGTTAAATTATGTTCATGTTACAGTTGTTAAGGCTGAAAACAGGTGGGTACTGATAACCTCTTCAGCTACCACAGCAAACAGAGCTTATTTGCCTTGATGTAAACACATCTGAATAGTACTATCCAGTGGAATGGGAATCAAAGACTGGAAAAATTATCAGCCTGGTTGCTCAGTGCTTTAATTTCTGTTTCTGTGTCTAAAAGCAGAGATGTAAAAGTAAAAAATCAAATTCAGAATGCCTACAAATATGCATTTTGATTTACTAGTGCTCACCAGGTCAAGGTCTGTCCAGGCATTGAAGCCCTTTAAATGACTCTCTGACCCATCATTCACTGATGTTTACAATAATTTTGTTGATATTCACAGTGATTCTTTAAAAAACTATTGTACTCCAGCCTGACAGCCAACATTCATCCTGGGTATAAGCTTGTCTTCTTAAAGGATTGTCCAAAGACACTATAATTCACTGAATTTTTCTCAGTGAGGGTGACTAACAAATTTTTAATCTGAAGTCACATCTATTAATCTTAGCAGCCCAAACTATTTACAGAGTTGTAGCCTGCTATCACCAACTCACCTGGGCCAGGCTGTGCAGCTGAACATTCATGAAACAGCTGCCTTGACACTTACCTCTGAGAAGTGTCTCCTTGCCTGCAACACTAAAACTGAACTGGATTTTTAAGGTAATTGCCTTAATTGTCAAAGAACTAAAACATCAGTGGGGTTCTGATCTGTGAAGTATTTTCTGTTTGATTGCAACAGATAGCATTAGCTATTTCTTCTCACTGGTAGACTGACTGTCCATCCACAATACTCAGATTTCTCATCCCACCACCACAAGTGGGAAACAAGTGATTCCATAGGATCAGCAGTGAGTCTCTCAGCCTCAGCAAGTTCAGACTAGCAAGATATTTAAGAAAAACTGTCAATCCAAATGTCAGAAAAGTTGTCTGGCAAAGTTTACAGTGGGCAGCCCCTCAAACTTTTTGCGTCATGTGGCAACAGTGACCATAGTGTCCAGGGAGGTTACAACCACCAGCAGGGAAACAGACGAGACAAGTCTTTGTTGATAAGCTCGAGAATCCATTTATTCCCCCCCTACCCTGGGCCAAGGAGGGGATGAGAATGAAGAGAGGTGAAGACAAAGAGAGGTAAAGATGAAGAGGCAGAGCAGGGGCAGGGTCATGGTTTTTAT
>JANEHK010000157.1:204150-238216 GCA_025960845.1 Tachycineta bicolor | reverse complement strand
TTCATCTTTAAAAAGTGACACCCCAGTATGCAAAAGTCTAAGACCCATGACCCATAAGCAGCTTGGGAAACTGCTCCTGGGAGGGTCACAAAGGCAGGTTTCTCCAGGCGGTTGTTTTTGTGACAGTTTAAAACCCACAAGAGAACTGTTCTAAGTTGTCAGTGAGATCCATGACTCTAAAAGATACTCTTCCCCTAATGAATTAATGAAAGACTATTGTCAGATAGTGAAACTGACTGAAAATTACAAGTTTTCTCTTTATGTTGTTTTGTAAGAAAGTGTTTGTAAGGGGAGGGAAAAGTTTTGTAAAGTTTCATTCCATTTTACGTTTTTTCCAACTTTCTGTTTTTCTATTCTTTTAGTGTATGTTAATAAACTATTTGTTCATTTTAAGGTTGAGCCTGCTTTGTTTTTTTCCTAGTCTCTCTCTCACAAAAAGAGTAAGTACCAACACCAAAATTTAGTGAACGTGAAACCACTACACTGAGTAGTGTTTCTGCCCAGTTTAAAATTAAAACTATGACAGGGAAAAAGTGCAGGGAGCCCCCAGAATCAAAGGGAAGGGGGTGGCCACCAGGACAGCAATTGGGAAGGAATGAAATATTAGAAATGGGTTGTTCAGGATGTTGGGATCTGCTAGTGTTTCCTAGTAGACACGGGAACTTCTCTGTCTATGCCAAAGGGGGAACAGTTGCTCAAATGTTTTTTCATAAGTGAGAGAGATATGTGTGTTAATTTGAGTTTTGCTGGCAAGTAAAAGTAACATGGGGATACCCATGAGAGTTTGCTGAATGTGTGACATGGGTTTGAAAAGCATGAGTTTCTGATTATTCCTAGCTGTGGTTGTGATTTGCTAGGAGGTGATTTGATGGCTGGACTTGGGAATGTGAGTTGGTGTTGTGTGGGATAATGAGGATGCTAACACTTATGAATGCTGGAGTGAAGCCAGAGGTGTGGGCAGTCCCAGGGGAATATGGAAAACTGGATATGGAGCCTAACCACATTACTCTGAGGTAACCTGGACAACTGGTGTCTACAAAAGCAATATCCTCTGTGCTAGTTTTACATTAATTAACATTTAGTAAAAAAAAAAAAAAAAAAAAAAAAAAAAATCCACAAAAATAATTATAATTTTTCTAAAAAGCTGCTAACAGTTTCCATACCTAACAAAACCAATCAGTGGCTAATTTTAAATACTAACACCTTATTAAACCACTAAAAAGCTGAACACGCCTCTGTGAACACACATGTTAAAAATCAAACCTCAGGAAAGGTTCTTCTTCTTCTTCCGGCCTGAGAACAGGTAACAGGCTGGGCCAGGCCACGCAGGCCTTGCTGAGGGGCCGGACCCCTTCCCAGGAACCCCGCCAAGCCCCATCCAGGCCAGACCCCAGCAGAAGCCAGTCAGGGGGAGGGGAGTCTGAGGGGCCCTGTCCTGGCTGGGCCAAGCCTCAGCAGCTATTAATATCATGCAAAGATCCATAGAGGGGGTCTTCTTAAGTAAAAAGAAATGGGGAGTTGTGGAGGGCCAGGGGCCTGCCACCAGGGCAGCTATGCCTCAGCCCTGGAGGGGCTGATGCAAACAGGCAGAAACACCCCTCTAGGTTACGGTGAGAAAAGCCTTCCTCCTGTTAGGAAAATTAATCCACAAACACCAGAGGTTTATGTCCAAAAAGGAGACAGAGGAGTCCTTTTACGTTATTCGAATAAAGAGAGAGGCCATGGGGCATTTCCCCTGAGGTCTCTCAGTTTTTCGGAGGACACAGCCTCCTTTTTATCCTAATTTCCTGGCCGCATTTCCCTCTCTCTTTCCCCATTGGCTGAGGTACTTGAGAGGTACAGACTTCCCGAAATGCCTAAGACTCCCCTTTTAATGTATAACTCCCCTTAATTTTTAATTTTTATGGGATTTATGGGTTTTTCCCCATTGTTGCTTTCATCTTTCAATATTCCATTTCATTTACAAACAAACCTACAATTTGTTTGTAAAGGCAAGTATCTTCTTCTCCATTCATCAATCAGTAGAATCCTTCCCATTGTTTCACTTATCTCTCAGTGCTAGTTTTATCTACCAGCAGACTCAGGTCTTGTTTGTAAAGACAAATCATGTCATTCCTCTCACTCCCATGGGCCTTTGCAGCCACATGATAATGTCTTTTAAGTTCTGCTACGTTATTGGTTAGTTAGTTGATGCCACCCCTGTTCAGCCCCTGTTCACCATGTATGTACCCTTTCCAGATTGTTCTTCCCTCCTTTAACCCCCATTGGATTAATTTTGCCACAGTACTCCATCCCTGTTACTCTGTTGGTTCACCTCAGATCCTAGTTAGCCCCCTGCACCACTTCCCTTTATCCCTATTGGCCCTTGACCCTCAGATCTGCCCCTTTTGTTTTGTATATAACCCTGTGCTCTCGGCTCATCCCTGATCCTATTCGAAGCTGTTCTCATCCCTGAACTTCTATTCTGCCTCCCTGGACCCCTTGGCTATTCCTGTTTGTATCCCTGAATAAACAGTCTTCAGATATCCAAATGAGAACCTGTCCCTTCGCTTTATCATCAATGCCATTACAGTCCTGCAGTCTGGGCTTAGAGATGTGGAGTCGCTCTCTAGGACTGTGTTACCGTGCATATGCTGTAACATCTGGGTGGCTGCTGATTCCCCAGAGGGTGTTACAGCTGAGTCATGAAGAAGATAAAGAAACACTGCTCCACCCATTTTAACCGCTCATGTAGATGGTGGTAGAATACATACTTTGGTTACACCTTACATTGTAACCCAAGATGGATTATCTGCATAGCCATTTTTTCCTTCAGAAGCTAAGTAAAAACAAATTAGCCATCATAGCCCTTGGTGTTATGCCCCAGGAACAGGTAGCCCCAAAACTTTGTGTCCATAAACAACTGAATAGTCCATGAGACATGTCCCCTTTAAACTCCAATTCTCATTCAGTTTTCCTTTCTGCCTGTCACAGACTGAAATAGTTCATGCCTCAAACACTGATATAAAGTTTTGCTCATTATAGCAAAAACTGTATAAAAGAACTACAACCAAAGAATCCTCCCTGAAAATACCTGACTGGGACTTTGGGCTGAAAGTTAAACCACCTAGATAAGATGCTATTGTTCAATCATCTCAGGGCTAGGGAAAAAAACAAACAAGGCCGAGGGAAAAGAATGCATCCAAAAGAGAGCCAAACCCAGCAGCCAAGCTGAGAATTACCTCTGGCTGGATTTGGGGTGGGGGAGAGCACAGCCTGCAGAAGCCTGGTTTTCACAGACTTCCCCCCCTGAAACTAGGGTGGGGAAGGAGGTTCTGGTGTAACCACTGGTCAGAGGCAGTGAACACCCATCCTCCCTCACACAAACTGGCCCAGCTGTGGAACCCCCAACCCCACAGGCCACATCCATGGGACATTAATGTGAGAGGCAACTGAGAGGGTGTCATAATCCATCAAAGACCCCCCAAAGTGGTCTCCAGAGGCCTTGTACCACAGGATTTCACGTGATGCAACAGATACAGTCTTTTGCAAGACTGCCTCCTGCAGGGGGAGATGTACCTGGACATTGCCACCTGGCCCGAGCATATATGAACCCGTCAGGTAGGACCTTCACCAACAAGAAGACCAGCTGGAGAGGATCAATGGAACATCATTGGGATCCACAGAGTGGTGATATTTTCCTTATTCTGTCTGTCACTCTCTGTACCCCTCACCTATTTCTCTTCCTCATATTTACTATCAAATAAAACCCATACTACTGACATTGCCATATGGTCTTGTTTGCACCTTAATTCGTGCAGAGGCATTTCTAAGAACTTTAATAACCGGATCATAACACTTCCCCTTCTTCATCCCATGGGACATTCAGTGCTAGTTCCATGGCAAAAAAATATAATTTAAGATATTGTAGTGGTTTTACGTTCACTAAATTCTGGTCTTAGTACTCACTCTTTTTCTGTGGGAGAGAGACTAGGAGAAAAGCAAAGCAGGCTCAAGCTTAAAAATGAACAAATAGTTTTATTAACACACACTAAAAAAATGGAAAAAAAAGTTGGGAAAAAAAACTAAAATAAAATAGAATGAAACTTCAAAAACACTCTTCCCTCCCTTTACAAACTGTTTACTTTCTTACAAAGCAACATAAAGAGACAAAACTTGTAATTTTCAGTCAGTTTCACCATCTGACAATAGTCTTTCATCAATTCATTACGGGAAGAGTATCTTTTAGTCATGGATCCCACTGACAACTTAGAACAGTTCTCTTGTGGGTTTTTTAACTGTCACAAAAACAGCCCCCTGGGGAAACCTGCCTTTGTGACCCCTCCCATTAGCAGTTTCCCAAGCTGCTTATGGGTCATGGGTCTTAGACTTTTGCATACTGGGGTGTCACCTTTTAAAGATGAATAACTCCAAAAGCAAAGGGTTCTTCATCTCAAGGCACAGAGATATCTTCTCACTTCTTCACTGGCGCAGAGGGCTTCTCATCTTTATCTCTGTTCAAGCATCTTATAGGATTAATATTACTTAGTCCATAACAAACACCTTTGCTTAAATCCACACACAAATCTAAACAATCATCTCCCCAAATGCATATCTTTCCTATGATTTAAAGGGATAATCTAGAGTTCATTTCCATGGCTCAATAAGAATGGAATGACAAAATCCTCAACCCTCTGTCCCAATAGTCTTTTCACTCTCGCTCTACTGACTTCATGCTGTTTCTTCTTTATGTTCACTCTGTCCCTTTCTTTTCTCTCTCAGAGAAGGGCCAAGCCCTGGAAGCTTTACGTTGCCAGGAAAGGGCTAAATCTGCCCAGAGTCTCTTCTCTCCCGCGATAGCTCGTGGTGTTAGATGTTCAAGGCCACGCTAGTGAGGGGAGGAAGAACTCAAGCAGAAATATCAGAGATCAGAGCACTCAGGCAGTCTGGAATCACAAAAAACAAAAAAAAACCAGGCAGGATCATAAATGCCTTTTCAGCCCACCCCTCAGTGTAAATTGAGGTGGCCTCTGACTAAATGGTGCCCATAGCTCTTATCAAAGGTCTGGCAGAGATCCGTCCCTGCTCCGGGGAAGTTTGAAGAAAGTAGTTGTAAAGCAGCAACCTCTCCTTCCCCCCGCCTCCACCCAGGAGCCGATAGAATCCAGCCAGGCCTCAGGCCAGTTCCCCCTCCAAAAGGGGGGAGCAGCAGGCCCAACTCGATGTTACCTGTCTCTCTCTGGCCAAAGGAAAAAAAAGGGCCGACCTGCAGGAAATCAAGGGGGTTTATGTAGTACTTCCCAAAGTCATAGCTGACATTTTCAGTGGTCAAAACAGATGCCAATATTTTAACTAACCCTCTGATAGGTCCCTGTCCTTTCTAAAGCAATTCCCAGGTCCTGACCTGGAAAATCATTCCACATTCCTCTATGACTAAAAAAACTAAACTGTACTAACCCATAACAGATATGTATCTTGCTCTTCTGCATACATCCCATCTCATAGAGAATGTAGTCTTGTCCTCCATATGGATTTTTGATACACTGGTGCCAGTGTACATTATAGATCTGTTTATAGCAACTTCCTCACTTCCAGTCTTTACATTCATGATAGATTTCTACATAGGCCTTGCACTTCTTACAGAAAATCAGAGCCAAACAATTAATTTCTCTTTTAATAGCTAGGGCCTTGTGCCTATTGAAAAGTCTCCAGGTCTCCTCAGTAGTCTGCTGCTGGGGTGCCTTATCCTCCCTAAGTTAACTGTACAGTTGTGAGACAGGCAGAGGCAGCAATAATATTTATAGCTATGGCCATAGTTCTACAGTTTTTGAAAAAGATCACAAACCTTTCCCGCCAATATACCTTCCTGCCATTCTTAACTCCATAATAATGTTCCTCATGTAAAAGGAGGAAACAGGTCTTGGGACATTGTGGTGTGTCACCCTGGTTTTTCTGAGTTTTTTAAAGCCTTTTGATTGTTCATATAATGGAGTCAGACCTTTTAGCTACTGCACAATATTAGGAGCAGTTTCTACCTTTTTCTCACAGATGTAACATAAACAAATCCATTGTTTTTCATTCTCTGGCCTTTGTTTGCATATTTCTAACCTGAAAACAATTGTAACTGATGGCTGGTCTGGCCAGTTGGCTGAGGGGTGGAAACTCCAGAAGCCAATCTTCAGCCAGACCCACAAATGTATAAAAAGTAAGAAATAAACAGGCAGAGGCTCTCTGCCTTGTTCTCCCCCTTGGCTCAGCCTTGAGCTGGCTTGGAGGAACTCTCTGCCCTGTGAAATCTCTCGTCTCTCGTGTGATTGCTTTGCATATCCCGATCACAGTGGTGGGTTGACCTTAGCTGGATGCCAAATGCCCATCAAGCTCTTCTATCATTCTCTCTTCTCAGTTGGACAGGGGGAGAAAAAAATTACAATCAAAGGCTTTTGGGTCAAAGTAAAGCCAGGGAGATCACTCACCAATTATCATGGGCAAAACTGACTAGACTTGGGGAAATTAATTTAATTTATTACCGATCAGATCAGAGTAGGGTAATGAGAAATAAACCCGCAGATCTTAAAACACCTTCCCACCAGCTCTCCCTTCTTCCTCGGCTCAACTTGATTCCCAATTTCTCTACCTCCTCCCCCCGAGCGGACCAAAGGGACAGGGAATGGGGATTGTGGTCAGTTCATCACACATTGTCTCTGCCACTCCTTCCCCCTCACACTTTTGCCCCTGCTCCAGCGTAGGGTCCCTCCCTTTCATGGGAGACAGTCCTGCATTAACTTCTCCAATGTGAGTCTTTCACATGTGTCCTTTCCATGGGGTGCAGTCCTTCAGGAATAGTTTGCTCCAGTGTATGTACCCCATGGGGTCAGAAGTCCTGCCATCAAACCTGTACCTCTCTTCACAGGTGCACAGGTCCTGCCAAGACATACTCTCCACAGGGTCACAGACTCATCCAGGCACATCCACCTACCCTGACATGAGCTCCTCCATGGGCTGCAGGTAGATCTCTGCTCCATGGTTAACCTCCATGGGCTACAAGGGAAGAACCTCCCTTGTCACAGTACAGATAGTCTGTAGCTTGATAGATAAATCTGGCTATAAAAATAAACCAAATTTGGCTCTCCTAGTTTGATAAACAAGTCCCTAGGTGAACTTTCATAGGACAGATTTAAACTCAGAGACCTCAACCAATCCCTTCCAACCCTAAATGCAGATGCATCATTCACCAGGGAGCTGGGTGATGTTAAGACCCAGACCAATCAGTTGTCTAGATCTGGGAGTTTAGAACTCCCTAAATAAGAAGGCTCCAAACAATAAAACAGGCTATTTGTCATATGATCAAGAGGACTCATGATTTCTGTCTCCAACCTAGGACCCCACATAACACTCCCTTACCATGGTCTTCACCACAGGCTGCAGGGGAATCTCTGCTTTGACACCTGGAGCACTTCCTCCCCTTCCTTCATCACTGATCTTGATGTCTGCATGGTTGTTTCTCTCACAGATTCTCACTCCTTTCTTCTGGTTGCTGTTACACAGCATTTTTTTCTCTTTCTTAAATATGTTATCACAGAGGCACTACCACTGTCGTTGATTGACTCAGCCTTGGTCAATGGCAGATCCCTCTTGGAGCCAGCTGGTATTGGCTCTATTGGATATATGGGAAGCTTCTAGCTTCTTGTCACAGAAGCCATCCCTGTAGTCCCCCTGACTACCAAAATCTTACCACACAAATCCAATACAGAGATCTAATACTAATGCTTTGCTTTTAAATCCCCCAACACTTTTTCCTGTTGCACAGACCACCTCAGTCCGTTATGCAGCTTGTTTGCTGCACCTATTAATTCTGCATGTCAGGTCCCCCACAGCTCTAAGTGTTACAATATTCATGGCAAAACAGAGATTATTATCACTGTTATTTAGATCAATTAAATAGCACCACTGTTAGTCTATAATTTTGGAATGGGGGTGTCCTGGTTTGGAGACAAATTTGGGGGAAAACCCAAATATAGGATCCCTCTGGGAGGCAAACCCAAGTGGCCCCTCTCTCCAACTAGTCCGGAAAAAAAGAAAACCTTTGTGGAGAAAAGTGGAAAAAACTATTTTACTAAACAAATAAAGTGCATACAAGTATAAAGAATGAATAATATGAAACAATAAAACCTCTCGTTCTGGAGTGAGATGGCAAATTGAGAAAAGTCCTTGCCGTGGGTGGAGCTCGGCTCTCTCTCAGTCTCTCCTCAGTCCCAGTCCCTCCGGCGCTGCTGGAAAATGCCGAGGTCCAGGCCCCGGTGGGCCGCAGGTGCAGCCCCTAGTGCTCCCCTGGGTTTTCAGTCCAGAGCAGGTTTAAACAGTTCCAAGAAAAAGGAAAGAAAAAAAAAACAGTCTAGGGAACTTCTCTGCCCTAGCTAGCTGAAACTAACTAAAAGCAAAAAGATCTCTGTCCTGCAGTGTCTCCAAGCCTCCGCCGAACACACCGTCCGGAGCAGAATGTGGAGGAGTCAGGCAGTTTTCTCAAAACAAACTCCGTGCTTCTCCTTGCTCTTAGAACCAGTCTTAAAGGCACAGGACTCAATATACAGCAGAAACAGAACAGACGATTGGGGATACAAGCATCATAAAGTTACCCTAGGACAGGGGGACAGACTGCAGGATTCTGCTTACCTGACCCCCAACAGCTTTGACAACATTTATATAGCCACGAGGAAAGTCTGATCAAAACACAGGGTTCTCTTACTTTGCAAGAGTACAAGCCCAGTCTAAAAATTTTGCAGCATTCATATTACTTAATACTGAGAGGATATAAAGACTCATGAATGCTGACAGCTTCAAGATAGAGCTCAGCGTAATCACCAGGATTAAACAGCTGGCATGAATAATCAGAAATTTGCTCTATACCCTGAAAAAATATTTCATAAGCTTTTTGTAGTGATACTTGACTGAAATTAACAAATCTGTGTTCTACATATTGCCTATCCATGGACCTCTGGATTTGCCATTCTCAATGCCAAACATTTTCTATAGAAGCCATGGAGCATTCTGTTGCCTCCTCCACCACCCCTACTGAATTTCAGGGTGAGGGTTAAGTTGGATTTTCAAATGTCCACTCAGGACTTGGGAGGACAGCTGATGGTCCTACCTGGAAAATATCTTCACTGTGTTCAACAGCCTCTCCCTCTGCAGGGGGCTGCAGTAACTGGAAAGCCCATTACAGAGACAACATATCTTCTAACCTAGTGGGAGGCACATTCAGTGGCCCAGCAAGTTCAGAAAAGCAATTTGCATATGGGGCCCTTCTGGTCCCCATAAACCTTTGCAAACAAGATGTTTGCAGCAATGCAAATAATTAGCAGTTTTGTTGTGATCTTTTGTCTGGTTTCCTAGAAACAGGAAAACATTCCCACCAGCTCTTTTAACACCCCCATCAGCTCTTTTATCACCACCATCCTACCTGCTACTTCTTTGTGCCCAGAAATAAATATTGGCCTTCACCTCTGCAACATGCCCATTGCTCTTACTGATCCACTTCCTCTTTCTTCAGTATCTGGGATCTCTAAGAGCACAGGGATGTAGTCTCTGTCCCAAAGCCTGGGTCTTGCTACTTTCACAGTAATCACTAACAGAACACTCTCGATTACTCAGTCTTCTGCTTCTTTGCAGCAGTGCCCTAAGGCAATCTGACTGTTGGTAGTGCCTCTGTGATAGCATGTTTGAGAAAGTCAGACACCTGGGCAGAGAAGTCTGAGACCTGGACAGGGGGGTCTGAGACCCTGGCACAGAACCCAGGAAGACACTGGCTTTGATCCCAGTCCATGGGAAAGGCTTCCAACACTGAGAGATGAATTACAGGCCACAAGAGTGTGAAAGACAGTAGTTTAGCTTTATCACAGGGTGAAAAATCCCAGTTTTAGGTTCTTTAGTATCGAAATAGATGGGAGCAAGATGGAGAACTTTGAGCGTTGTCTCTTGCTTCTTCTTTCTTCTTCACTCATTCCATTTTCTGTGGTGATGGTGGCACAAAGTAATTTAAGGAGATTGGGTCAGAGTAGAGATGACCTGTTTAGTATAGGTAGTAGGTATTGTCAAGTAACTATAAATAAAGAACACGTAATAATTAGTATAAAAGACAGCGACCTCCCAGTGGGAGGAACTTTCGCCTGATGCCCGAGCAGCTGCACAGACCTTGGCTGGGCACAGAAAGAATTGTAAGATAAGAAATAATAAACAAAGTGTGCAACTTTGAGAAATCACAACTTGACTCCATCTCTTTCTTGCGTCTGGCTCAGGGCTTTTCAGAAGGCAAAGGACTTTAAGATCACTATAATCTCGAGAGAGTAACACTCAAGAAAAGAGTAAAAAACGTACTGCAGCAGCTGTGAGAGTGGAGTGAGAGAAAGAAACCTGCAGACACCAAGGTCAGTGAAGAAGGAGGGGGAGGAGATGCTACAAGCAGTAGAACACATTCCCCTGCAGCCTGTGGAGAAGACCATGGTGATGGAAGTTGTCCCCCCTGCAGCCCATGGAGCACCATATCAGACACCAGAGCAGACATCCACACTGCAGCCCTTGGATAACCATGCACCAGAGCAGGTGGATGTACCCCAAAGGAAGCTGCAGCCCATAGAAAGGAGCCTGTAAGAGTTGGTCTGAAGTTCCCCTCATTTGCCTCATGATCATTGCGAGGACCCCGAGGACCCCACTGCAGTTCTGGCCTGCTCGAGGTGGATGCTTGCCAATCGTCTGCAGGTGCATTTTCCTGTGTCACCATGCCACGGTACACTGGCTTTGAGCACTGTAATGGCAGTTCTGTACCTGAAGTTTGCACCTGCTTCACGGTCCCTGCTTCACGACAATAGCCTATGAATTTCCCCACCTCTTGGCCAAGTGGACTTTCTGGGGTAACTTAGGTGGTCCCCCACAGAAAATCCCTCATCTGCTTCACAGTCACTGTGACAGACAGACCCAAGTTCCTCTCCCAAGGACTGAGACTGAGACCTCTATATGAAACCCCTCTCAAGGACTGAGACATGAGACCCCTATAACCCTAATACGAAGGGATGTGGGCTGACTAACAAAAGCGAGATGTTTGCCTGCAGGTGTGGTCATTGGACCAAGAAGACAATGGCTCTCACTTATTGCTGAGAACATGGACTACCTGTTCCCCCTCGGTGGCTTCAATAGACTTATTCTTATTACCTGTTCCCCCCACAATGGAGGACTATAATAAAAACCCCTGAGTTAACCAGAGATTTCAAGAGCCTCTCCCCGACGTGACAGGCGGATCCATGGACCGGACCACGAGGACTCCGTCTCCATGTTTGGTAGCTATATCCTCTCTTTCCTCTCTCTCTTTCTCTCTCTCTTTCTCTATCTCTTTCTCTCACTCTTAATCCCTCTATCACATTTGCTATGGTCAATCAATAAAAGGTGCATTTGTTTTGATTAATACTGAAATCCCCACAGTGTTGAGTTTTGCACTCTGATATCGGTAAACGAACCATCACAACCCCCTCTTGTACGAGTCGATCGTGACAGAGCCCACACTAGAGCATGTTTGCTGGCAGGACTTCTTACCCTATGGAAAGGACCCACGCTGGCACAGTTAGTTCCTGAAGGACTATACTCCATGGAAAGGACCCATGCTGGAGCAGTTAAATTAAGGTCTGTATCCCATGGGAGGGACTCCAAACTGGAGCAAGGGAAGAGTGTGAGGAGGGAGGAGCAGAGACGAATAGTTATGAACTGATGGCAATCCCCATTCCCTGTCTCTCTGTGCTGCTCAGATAGGGAAAAGGAGATAGAAGAGTTCATATAATCATTGAATCATAGAATATTCTGAGTTGAAAGGGACCTCCAGTGATCAAGTCAAACTCCTGCCTCTGCACAAAACAACCTCAAAAATCACATGTTGAGCACTGTACAAACATTTATTGAACTGTCAGGCTTGATGCTATGACCACCTTCCTGGGGAGCATGTTCCAGTGCCCAACCACCCTCTGGGGGAGAACTTTTTCCTAATATACACTCTAAATCTCCCCCAAGAGATTCAAGTCATTCCCTCAGGTCGTATCACTGGTCACCAAAGAGATCAGTGCCTGCCCCACTGCCTCCCATCGTGTGGAAGCTTGTCTTGGTTTGAAATAGAGGTGTCTGTCAAGGAAGATAGGAACTCCCCCTTGGAATGAAAAATATGATCCCCTTCCATCCAAATTATTATAACTTTGAAATTATGAGGCTTTCAGGCAAAGATACAGGAAAAGGAATAACAGTTCTTTACTAGTGTATTTATATGTATAACAAGGCAAACAAACAGCAACGGCAGCAACAACAAACAAAACCAGAAACCCAGTAACAGCCTTCTCAGCTGTCAGGTACTTTCCCCTTTGGTGTAGTTATGGTCACAGCCGGCAGGGGCGCTGTTTGCAGGGCAGGTGCTATGTTTCCCCCGCAGCTGCAGGGGGCACTGTGGCGCGAGCTCAGCCGCTTCACTGCATGTGGGTGGTGGTGGCTCAGCCGATAGGAGAGATAGAAAAGGAGCTTCCTTTACTACCTCACAAGGGTAGCCAATCCTGGTGCCCCTCCAGATAGCAAAATGGGCTGTAGCAGGAACCTCGGAAGCAGCAAGCTGGAATGGAAGAGGTAAGCAGACCCGGGGTGACAAACAGTGTAGCAGAGACTCCGGGGCCATTCCAGAAGCTGCAGGGTGGCCGATTGTTGGGTTAGAGTGTAGCAGGAATCCCTGAAGCAGTGGCAGAGAACAGCAGGGCTTGGCAGGGAATCGCTCCCCTGGGTAGCTCACCGGCGATGACTGATACCGGGGTTGGGGTGTGCAGAGGGGTCGGTCCCCGGCAGGGAACGGGATACTCCCGGGTCCCGGCACGACACGCACTGGCTCTGGGCTCCCAAGCAGCAGAGAAGCAGAGAAACAAGCAAGTTCCAGTCACAGTGCCGAAGGGAAAGAAAAAAAAAAAAAAAAAAAAGTCTAGAACGGTGTAAAGCTAACCGGCAACATTATCCCCCTCCTGTAAGGGTCCACAGGTCCTCCTCAACCCCCCCCCCCCCCCACCTCCCCACCTCCCTACTCTCGCAGGAAATCCTGGGCTGGCTCTCACCCATCGTGATATTCCTGGAGCCCGGGAGGGGGAGGGGGCAACAACCACCCTGGAAACAAAACAAAAAAACCAAAAATGAGTATGGCATAAAATACCATCCCCAAGACAAAGCTCTAGACTGTTATGAGGTCTCCCCTCCATTTCCTCTTCCCCAAGCTGAATGGACCAAGTGACCTCAGCTGCTCCTCATATGACTTTCCTTCTAGACCCTTCACCATCTTTCATAGTCCTCTTTTGGACATTCTCTAATAGCTTTATATCTTTCTTATATTGAGGTGCTCAAAACTGCACCCAGTACTTGAGGTGAGGCCCCACCACCAGTGCAGAGCAGAGGGGGACAATCCCCTCCCTCGACTAGCTGGTAATGCTGTGCCTGATGTTCCCCTGGGACATGGTTATCCCTCCTGGCTGCCAGGGCACACTGGTGACTCATATTCAACTTGCCATAGACCAGGACTCCCAGGTCTCTCTCTGCAGCACTGCTTTCCAGCCTCTCATTCCCCAGTCTGTACATTCAGGGTTGCCCCATTGCAAGTGCAGAATCCACCACTTTCCCTCCCTTGTTGAACTTCATATGGTTGGTGATTGCCCATCTATCTAATTTGTCTAGGTCTCCTTTGAGGGAGTCAGCACTTCCTCCCAATTTAGTGTCATCAGCAAACTTAGTATACCTTTAAATCCTACATCTAACTTGTATGTGTAAGAGTCTGTCTGAAGCTCCCCTCATTTGCCTCACGCTCGTCATAAGGACCCCGAGGACCCCACTGCAGTTCTGGCCTGCTTGAGGTGGATGCTTGCCAATCGTCTGCAGGTGCATTTTCCTGTGTCACCATGCCACGGTACACTGGCTTTGAGCACTGTAATGGCAGTTCTGTACCTGAAGATTGCACCTGCTTCATGGTCTCTGTTTCACGACAATAGCCTATGAATTTCCCCACCTCTTGGCCAAGTGGACTTTCTGGGGTAACTTTGGTGGTCCTCCACGGAAAAACCCTCATCTGCTTCACAACCATCGTGACAGATGGAGATCAAAGTCCCCTTCCAAGGACTGAGACCTCTGTACAAAGCCGCTCTCAAGGACTGAGACATGAGACCCCTACAACCCTAGTACGGGGGGGTGGGGCTGACTTAACCAAAGCGAGATGTTTGCCTGCAGGCGTGATCGTTGGACCAAGAAGACAATGACTCTCACTTACTGCTAAGAACATGGACTACCTGTTCCCCCTCAGTGGCTTCAATAGATTTACCTGTTCCCCCTGTGATTGAGGACTATGATAAAAACCCCTGAGTTAACCAGAGATTTTGAGAGACTCTCCCTGATGTGACAGGTGGACCCATCGACCGGACCACGAGGACTTCGTCTCCACGTCTGGTAGCTATATCCCCCCTTTCTTCTATCTCTCTTTCTCTATCTCACTCTTAATCCCTCTATCGCATTTGCTATGGTCAATCAATAAAAGGTGCATTTGTTTTAATGCTGAAATCCCCTCTGTGTTGTGTTTTGCACTCTGAGATCAGTAAACGAACCATTACGACCCCCGCTTGTACGAGCGGATCGTGACATTAAATTGGTGTCACAGACAGGATTCTGATAGACAGAGGGGTTTGCAGGGTTGTGTGTAGTCTGTAATAGGGGAAGGATATTTCCCTCCAGCCTCACCTAGCCTGTCATTCCCGAAAGGGTTGAACAGAGCTAGAAAGCAAGGGGGGGGGCGATTTGAATTTCCCACAAACTGCACACACCTAGGTGATAAGCACCCCCTTACTTAATTGAGGGTTCTGTCTTCAGAATTTCACAAAAGATCTCTTAGTGCAAAAGGGGGAAACTGTTTTTGTGTTTGTGTGTCTCTGGACTGTCTGGGAAGGAAGGGGCAACCTGAAGAAACTAAGCAGGGCCTCCCAGGCAAATTTTGTCTCTTCACCCACTCAGGGAAGCAAAGGGAGACACAGCTGAGCTCTGTGTGTGTGTGTGTGTAATAAATGCCCTAAAGTTAATTCGTGTTTCAATATGTCTGTATTGTAATACACACATATAAAAGATAAGTTGGTATCTACTTGTACATGCTCTAATAAAAACTGTGAAATATATTTAAGGTTATATCATCTAAGTCTATATCTGCAAAACATAAAAACCATACAGGGAAAAGTACAAAATATTTCTGCTGGCAGCAAAACCCCAGAAAAGGGGACACAAGGACTATGTAGGAATGCCAGTGAAATGCCTCTGCCGGGAAACCCTGAAAAGAACACAAAGACCACGGAAGAAGCAGATGATCTACTCAAGAGCTGTTTGATTACATCAGATCTGTATCTCACCCGTTTCCTCCGGACATTATCATATCTACTCATATCTCATCCGACTCCTCCGGACATTACCATATCTACAACACACCTGGGCTCAGCCATTAAGGTCATTGTTAACCCAGGAAAAACTATTCAGGACGCCCAGACCCGAACATGAATAGTTAATGAAGCTGCCGTGGACAAGGAAAACATCGGAGCCTCGTCTTTCCTCAGCGATCCTGTGTATAAAAAGGGGCAGCTTCAAGCCGAAAAAGTGAACTTGGGGGGATAGCAGACTGGCAGAGTTTGTTATCAGAGTTCACCCAGTGCCGACCCTGGGCTCGACACTGTCCTTTTAATTGTGGCTATTTGAGACTGTCATTTTGTCACTCAATAAAATTCTAAATTTTGATTTCTAAAATTTGTTCCATCTTATTTATAACAGTGTGTAACTAAGTATTTCCTCCCTGTTGTGGTTTTGATCCCTTCATAAAATGACTGAGAATCTTAGTGCAAAAGACAAAGCTGCATTTTATGCATTACTTGCTAAACACAATGCCAAGCCTTCTCAGGGAGGAGAAGAGTGGGCACAATGTAATTGGTTTAATTTGGAAAATATTACTGATAGAGTAAGTTCTTTACAACATGAAACAAAATTTAAACTGGGCAAAAACAAAACTATCCTCTGCTCAGTTTTGGGAGCTTGTCTTTCAGCAGCTGTAGAAAGTCGCTTTAAGCGAAGAAGTGAGGAAAAAGCTATAATAGACTCTTCAAAACCTAGTTGAAATTTTGCAAAAACAATTAAATGAAGAAAGGAATGAGATCTATGCACTGAGAGCTGCCCTTAGAGAGGAACATGTTAAAAACTCCTATAATGTTGATTCCTCTATGGAAACAGAGGAGAAGGAAACTCCTTGCATTAAACAAATTTATCCCCATAAAGAACTTGAAGCAGTCAAAAACTACGGGGAAATCTGCTGTCCTCACTTGAGACCCTTGGTTAAAACAGAATATAATTATATTAATGATGAAGATTTCGAACCACAAATCACAACCAAACATATACCATACAGTGCTAATGAATTGGCTGAGCTAAAAAAGGAATACAGCCACCTACCACAAGAATCGGAGACATACTCTGTCTTCCAAGTGTCCCTCACTGGTGGAGATCAAATTAAATCAACTGAACATGAGGCCAGTGGATATCGGGGACATGGAGTTTTCTTAACAACAGGAAATAAACATATTCCATGGTCCCTGACTCAATTTGCAGCTTATTGGGCAGGGGGGCTTAGCCCCTTGGAAAGGGGCGATCCTTTGGCTATAATCTGTGGCCCTGACCAACTGCTAGAAAACATTCACAAAGCTGCCTGCTTGCAAATGATACATGAAAGAAAATTAATTTCTGGCTATGACTCACCAAAGCAATTACCTGTGCAGCCAGAACTGATGGCCCCTTTGATTTGGGGGCTTCCAGAATCACTCAAACCTACAGCAATTACTTCACATAAGACCATAATGGCATTAGGTCCTGTGGAAAGGCTGGATAGATTCCTTGGAAACCCAAGCAACCAAACTGGATCTACTGATCCTGGGTTTACTCCATATTCAATCCCCTCTCAGCTGCCAACTTCTCAGTCTGATTCATCTGCCAGTGATCATAAAGACATTGAAAAGAAGTGGCCCTGAAATGGAGTCTTGTGGAACTCCCGCTAGTGACCAACCACCAGCCTGATGTAACCCCATTTGCTATAAGTATTTGAACCCAACCCATTGATATAGGGAACTTATAACTAAATTTAAACACATTATAATTTGCTGTGTAATCAAGTTTGGTTTAGACTGATAAGCAGAAACCAGTGCTCAAAAACTAGAGAAAACTAGATTTGTAGTTTAGACTATGCCCAAGAGCCTTAGAGGACAGTGAGAGACCAAAAGGGTCTGCACAGAAACCGGACTCATCCAGGGGATACCTGAGGAAGACTATCTTACTTCATCCCCCACCCAAGACCACCAGAAGATAATGTGCAAGTGCAGGCCGACAAAAAGCTGATTAACATATGAAGGGAGGGAGGGGATAAGTTCTGAATATGTATAGGTGATGTTGAAACTCGTGAATATATATGTGTTTATGTGTATTTGAACAGGGCACTTGCTCTGTACTCCCCCTGTGTGTCAGGGTGCCTATAGGTAAAGCATACCTACTTCATACCCTTTGGTTGTGGAGTCTTTGTTCTGCTTCAGTTTGGCAAGACAGCCAGGAGGTCTCTCTGCCTACCCATAGGACCCACCATGAAGGGATGTCCCAGGCACACCCCGAGCACTTTACTCAGAGGGACCACCTACCCCGGCTGATCACTGCAGGGCAGAGAAATCATCTCTGGTGGCTGCGGACAAAACAGTATGTTTTAAAAACAAAGGGAGCCAATAAGTCGTAGGGGATGCCCACGCTTGTCTGGGAGTGACATTAAACTGCTCAGAGATGTCTGACGCATGGCATAGTCCCATTTAAGAAGGGGGATACACCATTAGTCTGTTTGGGGGATTTTGCTGGCCAGTAAAGCAGCCGCTAGGGGTCTCAAGAGATTGAGCAAAATCTAGGGTCACCACTGCATCACAGCATTGGGAGCCAGGATGGACCTGCTGATGATTGTATAAGAAGTGGGAGAAGGGTAAGCCGTCCCTTTTAAATGGTTACTTGGATAATAGTTGCAGCTGCTGTTGGGATAATAATTGGAATAATTGGTTGTTTAATTTGTAATTGCCCAGGTATTTTGTGGTAAGTTTTAAAATGTTTCCCATTTGTGTGTATGTTGAGATGCAGCATCGCTGTGAAGTGAGTGAAGAGTCCCAGTCTGTGGTTTTGTGACTTCGCAATGGGAACGGCCAGAGATGGAGGAAGTGTTTAAAACATTTTGTATGGTGTGTCCAGTACCACAAACAATTTTAACATTGGGAAACTGTAGTTCTAAGATTGCAACCAACAGCATATTAAGCTAACTTTAAATGTGTATCTGTATATGTGAATAGCTGGGAAGACAACTGGGATAAGGCAATAATAAAGTGTACAAAAGGTCGTGTGGGAACTAAGGGCAACAAGAAAAACACCAAAGGGAACAAAAAGGATGGGGAAAGTGTTGGAGAGGATGAAACAGGAAAACCTTACAAATATGTTTGCTTGGCAAAAGATTCTAACAGCATGAAACCTATGAGTGAAATAGAAATGAAAGCGAGCTTTTGAGATGTAGGATGCCAAGCCAGAAGACAGTGATTGAGTTAGCTGAAGACAAGATCCCTGTTGATTGAGCAATACCCCTAACAGACAAAAGGATGCCAAAGATCCAAGGGGGATGGGCCCTGCCAAGGTGGCAGGGAAAAGGAGTCTAGAAAGTAGCTTTTAGGGTTTAGAATGTGGCACAGTATGGTAATGTAGTAGTTCCTATAGGCTGTATGTAAATTCTGTAGCATTTGTGTCTTGTACTGGTTGCTTAGTGTAAACTAGAATATTCAACACAGAAGGAGATAAAATGTATTGTAACAAGAACTGTGGCCTCTTTGCTCAGGCACACTTTTAGCTGTGGCTGGCAGTTTAAGCAAAGCTCTTGCAATAAACCACATGTTTCAAGATCTGCCCTGGACTCCAGAGATGTCTCATCGCTGTTCCCACTATCTCTCTCACAGAAAGGCCAGAGCAAAGAGGTCCCACAGAAAAGCCCTTTAGGCTGCATATTAATGCATTGGAAGGATGTAGCTGGCTCAGGAGGCATAGAAAATAAAAGAACTCTCATTAAATATTGTAACCAATGGTGGCCTTTGTACAAATTGGGGGAGGAGGCCAAATGGCCACCGAATGGAACAATTGATTATAACACTATTTTGCAGTTAATATTGTTTTTAAGGAGGGAGGAAAAATGGGATGAGGCATCATATGCAGATATGTTTTTCACTCTCCGAAACCACCTGGAGTGGCAGAGACTGTAGGATGGTGCCACCACAAGACCCTCTTGTACTCACTCTCAAGAGAGAAAATAACAAAAACCCTAAAAGTAAATTGAAACAGTGTTGCTCAGCATGCAATATTGGCCAACACTGCACTAGAATAAATAAAATCCACCAGGCACCAGAACAGGAACTAACTGATCTATTTAAGCCTCCCCCTCAACCACAGGAACAAGATGCAGACTCAGACAGGACCCTCCCCCCGGGGGGGCGGCCGGGGGGGGGGGGGGTGTCTTCCCGCACCAGGAAGAAGTTGGCTTCAGTGATTGTGCAGGCACCTCTTGAGAGGTGGTAGGACCTGAGGGAGGGATGATGCTAATTAAGGTACCTTTTTCTACCATCAATTTAGAAGCATGGAAGAGAGTTGCCAGAGACTACTGGAATGATCCAGTAAGTGTATCCAAACACTTCCAGTTTACAGTAAAACAACACAATTCTGATTGGAATGACATGTAGCTCTTATTAGAATATATGACTGTGTCCTGGTTTAGGGCAAATCTGGGAGGAAACCCCTGAATAGGGTCCCTCCAGAAAAGCAAACCCAAAGGGCCCCTCCCCCAACTTGTACAGGAAAAAAATCCCTTAGAGAAAAGTGGAAAAAAACTATTTATTTAACAAACAAAGTACCCACAAGCACAAAGAATGAACAATATGGAACAACAAAACCTCTTGCCACTCTGAAGAGAGATGGCAAAATTCAGAAAAGTCCTTGCTGTGGGCGCAGATCAGCTCGCTCAGTCTCCCATCAGTCCCTTCGGTGCTGGAAAATACTGAGGTCCAGGCCTCGGTGCAGCACAGCCATGAGCCCTGGTGCTCCCCTGGGGTTCCAGTCCAGAGCAGGTTTAAACAATTCTAAGAAAAACGATAAAAAACAGTCCAGGGAACTTCTCTGCCTCAGCTAGCCAAAAACTAACTAAAAGCAAAGGAGATCTCTGTCCCACTGTCTGTCTGTGCTGCAGACGACACAGTCCAGGAGCAGAATGCAGAGGAGTGAGTACAGTTTCTGAAAACAAACTGCACGCTTCTTCTTTCCCCCCCTTTGCTCTCAGAATCAGTCTTAAAGGTACAGAACACAATATCCAACACAAGCAGAACAGACGATTGGGGATACAAGCATCATATAGTCACCCTAGTACAGACTGAAACAGAAAAACAATTAATTCTAAAAACTGCAGGAGATTTGGCTGAGAATTATTATAAAACCACGGTGGAAGATGCTAAAGAATACCTCCCCCTCCAAGATCTGAAATGGGATGCAAGCAGGTTTGTACATATGGAAAAATTACAGGCATACCAGGGGTGTATCTCTGTAGTTGTTTCAGTGCCCATCTAAACTCATGGGGAACCATTTTAAAGATGAATGGTTCAAAAGCAAAGGTTTTCTTCATCTCTCCCGGAGATCATTTCTATCTCTAGGAACAGAGGTCTTCTCTTCCCAGGGGTAGATCTTCATCTCATCTCTCTCTCTCTGTTCAGGCTTCTCATAAGGTCACAGCTACTTCAACATTTACTTGCTTTGACACAAATACCTTTGCTCATATCTACAATTTGAACACTCTCATCTCCCCAGTACATGTTTCCCATGACTTAAAGGGATATTCTAGTATATCACAGTCCATCACCATGGCTTTACAAGAGAATTTCAGCCTAAAACCAGGCATCTCCTCGTTCTCCTCCATCTAAGACGTGACTCCTCCTTCACTGGCCTTGATGTCTTCATATTGTCTCTCTACATGTTTTCACTCTGTCCTTTTCTCTCACTTGAGAGAGGATTAGTGCTTTGCAAGTTTCATCTGTGCAAGAAAAGAGTTAATATTCTCACCTGAGGCCTGCAGTGGTCCTGATAGATCCTACTGGACAGTGCTGAGCCGCCCCTGGTCTCAAGCTGCATGACCTCTCTCGTGGCTGGAGCCACTCCCTCAGCAAGGTGCCCTGGTAACAGCATCTGGAGCTGTTTACAGTAGAGGATTCTTCAGAAGCTGTGCTGGGGGGGAAGCGGCTAAGATCTCACCAGTAGCATGACCGCCCATCCTGTCCTGGCCCCCCTTCTTTTGCCTGGTGGGCTGCTGGGGGCCCGACCCGGCCCTGCTAGGCCTTGCGGGCCGCAGTGGGGGGGGTCACTTAACAGCCATATTATAAATACGATAGACCAAATTTTAGGAATCAAAATTTAGAATTTTATTGAGAGACAAAATGACAGTCTCAGACAGCCACAATTAAAAGGACAGCATCGAGCCTGGGATCGGCGCTGGGTGAACCATGGTAACACGCTCTGCCAGTATGCTACCCCCCAATACCCCCCAAGTTCACATTTCTGGCTTGAAGCTGCCTCTTTTTATACACTGGATCGCTGAGAAAAGTCAGGGCTCCGAGGTTTTCCCCCTCCGCGGCAGCTTCATTAACTATTCATGTTCGGGTTCTGGTGTTCTGAATAGTTTTTCCTGGGCAAACAATGTTCTTAATCGTCGAGCCCAGGTGTGACATAGAGATGACAATGTCCGGAGGAGATGGATGAGATACTGATCTGATGTAATCATTCGGTTCCCGGGCTGCTCATCTCCTTCTTCCGTTGTCTTTGTGTTGTTCTTAATGTTTCCCGGCAGAGGTATCCCCGTGTCCCTCTTGGTATAATTCTCCACATAGTTTTCTCGTGTCCCTTTTTTGTGTACTGTGCTGCCAGCGGGAAATACCTCGTACCCCTCTCCGTGTGACTTCTGTCTCAGTTTTCTTACAATATATTTGAGTAGATATGGAACTTATATTTTATATGGGTGTATTACAATACAAACCTATTACAAACACGAATTAACTTTAGGACATATATCACAGCAAGATGTTAACAGCTGTTGGGGACCCAATCCGGCCAATATGGGACCTTCTCTCCTCCCCTCCTCCTGCCTGGCAGCCACTGGGCCTGGCCCCAGCCCAGGATGGGGCCCAGCGGACTTCCCAGGAAGCAGCCTGGCCCCTCAGCAGGGCCCACCTGGCCTGGTCCCACAGCAAAGAGGGAGCCGGGCCTGCTTGTTACTTCTTCCCAGACGGTAAGGAAAGAGCTTCCTGGGATTTTTACCAATTTTTAATATGTGTATTCCCAGAGGTGTGTCAACTTTCCAGTGGCCTGACAAAGTGTCAATATCCAAAACTAGTCATCTGATTGGTTTTGTCACAACTTTTCTTAGAAACATCACTTCCATGGGTGGGCTTTTTTCCTCACCAAATGTCAATCACTGCAAAACCAGAACATTCTCAAAAGGAATGGAAAGGGCCATTCCTAAAACTAAAAATTGGTCAGCGTTATACACAATCAAACAAGGTCCCTCTGAGTCACCATCTGAATTCCTGGATCGACTGAGGGAAGTGATGCATCACAATACACCACTGGACCCTGGGTCAGAGGTAGGAATACAACAATTAATTTCTTTGTTCCTAGGCCAGTCTACAGGAGATATTAGGTGCAAGCTTCATAAGCTGTGTCCTACAGAAAGCAGAAAGCGAGTAGTGTTACTGGTTGAAGTGTAGAGAGTGTCTAGTGTCGGGGGTTAAGTTTTCCTATGGAAGTTTTCCCCCTCATAAGTTGTTAGGAGACTAAATATTGATAGTTAAAGGGTGCTTAAGCTGGACAAAAGGTGTGGATCACTTAGTTTCGGGGGAGGAAAAAGGGAGCGGAGGGTGGGGGTTCTTTTTCAGCTCTCAGTTTTTTCTGGGGAGGATGGTTGGGCGACTGCTAGCTGTGTGGATTCCACGGTTAATGGAGGGGTTCAGTCCTGAGAATTCTATCATCTGTTAGAGCGCCCAGGAATTCGGAGTTTTTTCGCCTGCCCTGCTGGATTTTGCGTCAGCCTGGGTCCAACCGCCGCAGCTTCTCCAGCCCTGCTTGCTTCGCCTGCCAGGACACCCTCCCCCGCCTGTTGGGGACAACCCACAGTTTCCAGCCATTAGCCCCAGAGTTTCCACCGTTTCGGTTTAGTGCTCTCGGAGTCCCGAGAGATCAGACTGCCCGGGACTTGTGAGGCAAAGCCCTCAGAGTTCTTAGTTCTGTTTTATTATTATTATAATTGCTGTTGTTCTTTGTCTGTCCTGTTATATTTACTAGTAAGGGACTGTTATTCCTTTCCCCATAGCTCTAACTAAAATGTTGGGGTTTTTTTAATCTTCCAAATTTTAATAACACGGAAAGAAAGATTAGAATTCCCCATTCCTAGAGAGGCCCTGCCTCTCCCTAGCAGATACCTGTCTTTTCAAACCAATACAGAATTTGGTACCCAACATGGGGCACGAGGGCATTGAGAGAAAAAGGAATAACAGTTCTTAAGTGCCTACATTGCTGTGTACTGGATATCATGTGGTCTGGTTTACCGTGGTTTGGGTGGCATGTGGTGGTGACCGTATTTCTCCCATTTGCAGGCCCTTATCTAAACATGGGCCCTGTAACAAAGACTACTGTGGCTGTCATCCAGTTTGCTATATGGGTTAACAAGGTGAGGAATTAGTGGATTTTTAATTTCCTCTGGAAGGCAGGCACATGGATTCAGGGCTATCATACACTAACTGTGTGTTTCTGGGGTTACTTTAACAATGATACCTACTGTGAAGAAATGACACCGAGGGAAATTTTTTTACAACCCTTCACCCAGCTCTTTGGGTCCACCCCACCAGTCTTTGAAGGGTTCAAATCTCTGAATGTTAATGATATCATTCAGTGGCTGGTATTGCTGGTAGGCCTGTTCTGTATAGCATTTAAAGATAAGGGGAGACTGACCTGGATAACCACCCTGATACCTACCCTAGAGAATAAGGATACTGCCCCACAGCCTGACCCCGCCCCACAGCCTGACCCTGCCCCACAGCCTGCCTCAGGAATAAACCACTCAGATTTAGGGAAGGAGGTCCGTGAGATGGGCCAGATGCTGAAGGAGTACCTTTCCGCTGTAGTAGCCTCATTAGCCCCAGCTGGTGGGAAACCCTCCCCCTGCCCGGACAAAGGAGAGTCTGATAGTGCAGCAGTGGAACCCACAGATGTTACAACCGTCCAGGTTCCAGCTGAACCACAGGGGCAGCCACAGCCAGCAGCAGTTGCCCCTGTGGAAACAAAGAAGTATAAGGTGAAATCAGAGCACGCAGGCAACAAGGATAAGAAAGGAGGGCCCTCACAACCCGCAGGGGAGTCAGAGGTTGAGATCATCACTGAGTCCCTGACATATGAAAGTCTTCATAATCTGCAAAAAGATCTTGCATGACGGGGACGTGAGGCTTATACAGCCTGGTTACTTCAGGTCTGGGACCTTATAGGTACAGGCGTGCAGCTAGATAGTGGTGAGGCAAGGAATTTGGGACCCTTGACCCAGGACTCAGGTGTGAATCAGTTATTCGTAAGGGAGCCGGGGCCCCTTTCCCTTTGGGAGTGGCTTTTAATGAGTGTATGGGAGAGGTTTGTCCACAGAGACAGAATGCAGGAGCACCATCATAGAATGCACTTGAAGACCCTTGAGGAAGGGATCCAACAGCTGAGAGAAGTGGCAGTATTGGAGGTACTCTTTGGGAGAGGTGGACAGCATGATAATAACCCTGACAAAGTCAGGTGCACAGGGCAAATGCAATGGAATCTGGCAGCTCTAGGACCATTGCAATACGCCACATTCATTGCAACGATTAATCCTGATAACAACCAAGAGACAGTGGGTTCTGTAGCCAACAAGCTCAGAAGTTACGAGAGTATGATCAGTGGCCCAATGCAGGCTCAGGTCTCTGCCCTGGCTAAGGAACTCAGAGAGGAGATAAGGGAGAAGATGGAGGAGATGAGGGAGGAGATGAGGAGGAACAATTCCCATGTGGCACCGGTGTGAGTTACAGGCCCCAGAGTCAGAGCTCAACGGCCCCCAGCTAGAAATAGAAGGTACACCCCACGAACTGACCTGTGGTTCTTTCTGAGTGATGATGGGGAAGACATGGAAAAGTGGGATGGGAAACCCACTTCTGCCCTGGCAGCATGGGTGCGTGAGCTCAAGGAGAGAAACACTAACTGCGGGGGTTCCACTAAGATGAAAGTGGCCTTGACATTGCATGACCAAGCTGCCAGGTATTATAGATGTGAGGATGATATGTCAGATCCCTGTGAAGGAACCTCTATCATGTATGCCCAGGAAGGGAATAATGACCAGTGCTAGAGGGGCCCTGCCTCTAGCCAGGGAGAGGCACAGGAAAACTGAGTCTATTGGACGGTGTGGATCCGATGGCCTGGCACATCAGAGCCACAGAAATATGAAGCTTTAGTTGATACTGGTTCGCAGTATACACTGATACCATTGGAATATGTGGGGACAGAACCTATTTCCGTTGCCGGGGTGACGGGGGGCTCACAGGATTTGACTCTGTTGGAAGCCGAGGTGAGCCTGACCGAGAAGGAGTGTCAGAAACATCCAATTGTGACTGGCCCAGGGGCCTCGCATATTTTAGGCATAGACTTCCTCCGGAATTGCTATTACAAAGACTCTAAGGGACTCAGGTGGGCTTTTGGAATAGCAGCTGCGGAGGCAGACGGCATTAAGAAATTGAATACCTTGCCTGGACTGTTGGAGAACCCATCTGCAGTAAGACTCCTAAAGGTAGAAGATCATCCAAATTCTCCTGAAAGCTAGTTTTGCCATCAAGCAGAGCAAACTCAAGAGGCCTGCCCGAGAGATCCAGTTCTTGAGAGTAAATTAGCGACATGGACAGCGTCAGATTCCCACTGAGGTCATCAATAAGATCACCGCAATGTCCCCACCGACCAGCAAGAAGGAAACACAACCTTTCCTAAGTGCCATAGGTTTCTGGAGGATGCACATTCCGGAGCACAACCAGAATTTAATCCCTCTCTACCTGGTTACCCGCAAGAAGAATGATTTCAACTGGGACCCCGAACAGCAACAAGCCTTTGCCCAGATCAAGCAGGAGATCGCTCATGCAGTAGCCGTTGGCCCAGTCAAGACGGGACCAGAGGTGAAGAACGTGATCTACTCAGCAGCTGGGAACAATGGCCTGTCCTAGAGCCTTTAGCAGAATATGCCTGGGGAGACTCGGGGCCGACCACTGAGATTCTGGAGCCGAAGCTACAGAGGGTCCGAAGCCAACTACACTCCAACAGAGAAGGAAATCTTGGCCGCCTATGAAGGAGTTCAAGCTGCCTCAGAGGTGATTGGCACAGAAGCACAACTCCTGCTGGCACCCCAAGTACCAGTGCTGGGGTGGAGGTTTAAAGGAAAGGTTCCCTCCACCCATCATGCCACCGACGCCACATGGAGCAAATGGATTGCCCTCATCACTCAGCGCGCCCGCATTGGAAACCCAAATCGCCCTGGGATTTTGGAGATAATTACAAACTGGCCGGAAAGTGAAAACCTTCGTCTCACAGATAAGGAGGAGCAGAAACAAGTGACACATGCCCAAGAAGGTCCACCATACAACCAACTGCCAGCAGAAGAAACACGCTATGCTCTTTTCACTGACGGCTCCTGCCGCAGTGTAGGGATGAATCGAAAGTGGAAAGCAGCCGTATGGAGCCCTACACGACAAGTTGCATAACCCACTGAAGGAGAAGGTGGGTCAAGCCAACTTGCTGAGCTCAAAGCTGTTCAACTAGTCCTAGACATTGCTGAAAGAGAGAAGGGGCCAAACCTCTGCCTCTACACTGGTTCGTAGATGGTGGCCATTGCTCTGTGGGGTTGGCTGGACAGGTGGAAAAAGGCCAATTGGCAGGATAGAGGAAAGCCAATCTAGGCAGCAGATGAGTAGAAGGACATTGCCACTCGGGTAGAGAAGCTACCTGTCAAAGTCCGTCATGTAGATGCCCATGTCCCCAAGAGCTGGGCTAATGAGGAGCACTGAAACAATGAGCAGGTAGATCAAGCTGCAAAGATAGAGGTGTCAAAGATAGACTTAGATTAGCAACACATGAGAGAGTTGTTCCTAGATCGATAGGCCCATGATGCCTCAGGTCATCAGAGCAGAGATGCCACCTATAAGTGGGCACGAGACCGAGGGGTGGATCTAACCATGGACAGTATTTCTCAGGTTATCCATGACTGTGAGACGTGTGCTGCAATCAAGCAGGCCAAACAGGTGAAGCCCCTATGGTATGGCGGGCGATAGTCCAAGTATAAGTATGGGGAGGCCTAGAAAATTGACTACATCACCCTTCCCCAAACCCGCCAAGGCAAGCGCTATGTGCTGACCATAGTAGAAGCCACCACTGGATGGTTGGAGACCTACCCTGTGTCCCACGGTACTGCCCGGAACACCATCCTGGGCCTTGAAAAGCAAATCCTGTAGAAACATCGTACCCCTGAGAGGGCTGAGTCTGACAACGGGACTCATTTCAAGAACAGCCTTATTAACACCTGGGCTAGAGAACATGGCATTAAGTAGGTGTACCATATTCCTTATCATGGGCCAGGAGCTGGGAAAGTTGAACCGTGTAATAGCCTGATTAAAACCACCTTGAAGACACTGGGTGGGCGGACTTTCAAGAACTGAGAGATTAATTTAGCAAAAACCACCTGGTTAGTGAACACTCGAGGTTCCACCAACTGAGCAGGCCCTGCCCAATCTGAGCCCTTAAGAACAAGAGATGGAGATAAGGTTCCAGTGGTATACATGAGAGGTATGCTGAAAAAAACTGTATGGATTAATTCTGCCTCCAGCAAAGACAATCCCGCTCCTGGGGTTGTTTTTGCTCAGGGACCTGGCTGCACATAGTGGGTGATGCAAAAGGATGGAGAGACCTGCTGCATACCTCAAGGAGACCTTGTTTTTTGGTGAACGCTGTGACTGTGTCTGTATTCATATTCACATCTATATATATGTACATTATTTAAAAGTTTAAACTCAATATAATATGTTGGTATGAGGAAAAAAATTCGGGGTGGATAATGTTGGGGGTTAAGTTTTCCTGTGAAATTTTTCCCCCTCATAAATTGCGAGGAGACTAAATATTGATTGTTAAAGGGTGCTTAACCCAGACAAAAGGGAGTTGATCACTTAGTTTAGGGGGAGGAAAAAGGCTCCCGGGAGCGGAGGGTGGGGGTTCTTTTTCTGCTCTCAGTTTTTTCTGGGGAGGACGGTTGGGCGAATGTTAGCTGCGTGGATTCCACGGTTAATGGAGGGGTTCAGTCCTGAGAATTCTATCATCTGTTGGAGCGCCCAGGAATTCGGAGTTTTTTCGCCTGCCCTGCTGGATTTTGCGTCAGCCTGGGTCCAACCGCCGCAGCTTCTCCAGCCCTGCTTGCTTCGCCTGCCAGGACACCCTCCCCCGCCTGCTGGGGACAACCCACCGTTTCCAGCCATCAGTCCTGGAGTTTCCACCGTTTCGGTTTAGCGCTCTCGGAGTCCCGAGAGATCAGACTGCCCGGGACTTGTGAGGCAAAGCCCTCAGAGTTCTTAGTTCTGTTTTATAATTATTATAATTGCTGTTGTTGTTTGTCTGTCCTGTTATATTTACTAGTAAGGGACTGTTATTCCTTTCCCCATAGCTCTAAAATGTTGGGGTTTTTTTAATCTTCCAAATTTTAATAACACGGAAAGAAAGATTAGAATTCCCCATTCCTAGAGAGGCCCTGCCTCTCCCTAGCAGATACCTGTCTTTTCAAACCTAGACATCTAGTAACAGAGAAAAAAGTACAAGCAAGGACAAGGAAGTGTGGTGGTGGTTGCCAGGGAGGAGGGAAAAAGAAAACACAAGTGGAGACTGCCCCGACTAGGCAAGAACCAATGTGTGTTATTGTAATATATGTCCTAAAGTTAATTCATGTTAAACAATAGAAGATGTAATTGGTTTGCACCCAAATGTATGAATATATCTTATAACAAGGTTTTGCTTGAAATGGAGTTTAAGGTCAATAAACTAAAAGGTGTATACAGGGTTAACCGGGACAACAGCTGCACGGTGGGACACGAGTAAATCGCTGCCGGGGACCTTGCAAAGACAGCACAAAGGGACGGAAAAGGGAGATGGGTGCTCTGACGATCGACGATCCCCTGATTTTATCAGATCACTATCTTATCTGTTCGGCAGGATGTTACCATTTCCAAAAACTTCTCCAGACAGCCATCAGGACATTGTTCTGCCTTTGAGAAACTATTCATCGGACCCCGGACACGGACATGAATATCTAATGAAGCTACCTCAAGGCACGAGTATCACGGTCCCAGCCGGTTCCCAGCGAAAGACTGTATAAAAATCCGCAGCTTGGAGACCCAATTCGTGAACAGAGGGGGTAACAGGCTAGCAGAGTCGGTTACCGTGTTCACCCAGTGCCGAAGTCCCGGGATTTGACGCTGTCCCTTTTAATTGTGGCTACCAGAGACTGTGTTCAAGTCTCACAATAAAATTCTAAATTTTGATTTACTTAATTTGGCTTATTGTATTTATTACAGTTATGCAAAAAGTTTGGCCACTGGAAAAACGAATGTCCAGAAAAACCAAAGGATAAAGAAGACCAGAGGAGGAAGATAATGGCTCCTGTAGAGGAAGACTGCTGGGGACCTGGGGAGTCCACCCTAGTGGACCCTCTGGTTATAATAAAGCTAAGGAAAGAGCAAAAGAAGGTAAATTTTTTTGTTGACATGAGGGCAACATACTCGGTTTTGAACCAAGCTTTGATGCCCCTGGGAAATTATTATATCATGGTAAAAGGTGCATGCTGTCTTTTATACATTCCTCAACATAGTTTATACTTATTCATTGGTTACAATAAATCAACACAGTATTCATTAGTACAGAGCAGTCTCCACCACTGTTTTCAGCTAGCATTCACAAAACTTTTCTAAAAATACTTTTTTTCCAGCTGCAGGTTTCTTCTGCTTATCTTTTCCTTCTTCTTGGTCTCCATGTCAGTGGCCTTGGTAAAAATTCCTTTCAGGGGTACACACGGATCTTATCAGCTTCTTCTTTAGCTAACTTACACTTCAGGCTCACAGGCCAGCTGCCATCCCCTTCCACAACCTCTGAGATATAAACTAAGAAAACAATGGGGCATCCACAAATTTCTGTATATGCCTAATTCCCCAAAGGCACTTTTGAGAAGAGATTTATTAGAGCAATTAGGGGCAGTAATTAAGTTTGAAAAAGGAAATTACTCTGAAGGTAAATGATCAGCAGTATATACAAATAATGAGCTTATCCCTAGCTAGTTTTCCTACAGTGGTAAAAAACAGTGAAGAAATCACCGACCAGGCATATCCCAGGGTATGGGCCACTGATGTGCCTGGGAAAGCAAAAAATGCTCCACCTGTCGAGGTCAAACTCAGAGGGACAGCAGCTGGTGAGAATCAAACAGCATCCCCTGCAAAGGGAAGACAGGGAAGGAATTCAACCAGTGATAGAAAAATTTTTACAACTGGGATTGTTAAAAGAGTGTGAGTCCAATTTTAATACTCCCATATTACCTGTCTGTAAACCTGACAGGTCATATCAAGTGGTCCAGGACTTATGGGCTGTAAATAAAATAACTGAGGACCTCTATCCAGTGGTGGCAAACCCATACACCTTGTTGACTGCATTGACACCTGAACTAACCTGGTTTACTGTTTTAGACCTGAAGGATGCCTTCTTTTGCTTCCCTCTCCATAAAGCCAGCCAGAAAATATTTGCATTCGAATGGGAGAATCCCAAAAGTGGGTGTAAAATCCAGCTTACTTGGACAGTGTTACCCCAAGGATATAAGAACAGCCCTGTTATATTTGGCAATCAACTAGCAAAATATCTCCAGTCCTGGGAGGCTTCATCTGAAGAAGGGAAGCTGTTACAATATGTAGACGATATCCTGATTGCCACCAGGACATAGGATGCTGGCCTGACCTGGACGGTGAGTCTGTTAAACTTCTTAGGGCTTCAAGGATACTGAGTGTCTAAGAAGAAGGCCCAAGTAATGTAACAGAAGGTAATTTATCTGGGATATGAGATCAGTGCTGGACAAAAACTTTGGGACAAGCCCAAAAAGAAGCAATATGCCAAACCCCTAGGCCACAAACAGCGAAAGAGTTACAAACTTTTTTGGGAATGACTGGGTGGTGTCAGCTATGGATCTACAACTATGGACTGCTGGTTAAACCCCTATATGCGCTGACAACCATTGAACAAAAACACCTTCAATGGAATAAAGGAGTGTGTTGGTTTAGCAAGGAAGTGATTCTTCCAAGGAAGTTATAGTAAAACCAATTAGTGACGAGGGATGAAAATTGACAGCTAATATAGCCATTAGAAAGGTGACATGCCTCTATGAACACGCAGGGTTAAAAATCAGAGAAATCTCAGCAACAGTCCTTTTTTCCTTCTGGCCTCTTCCCCAGGAACGGGCCAGCCAGTCCCTGCCCAGGCCAGGCTTCTCCCGGGAAACCCGCTGGGCCCGGTAACTCCCTGGCAGGGGGAGGGGAGGAGAATATGCCCCGTCCTGGCCCAGATCAGGTTTCCAGTGGCTGTTAAAACATCCTGCCACTAAGCCACAGGGCCAGGCCAAGCCCCAGTGGCTGCCAGGCAGTGAAAGGGGAGGGGAAGCCATCAGCCACAGGCATGCTGCTGTGAAATCATAGCTGTCCTCTCCCTACCACTACCAAGACCCCTTACCAAGCCCTTGCCCCAGTCGCTCGAGAGATCATGCAGCTGAGACCAAAGGCGGCTCAGCTGATATTCTGCTGCTGCCAAGTTCCAACCACGTCCGATCCGGGCCCCCACTCTAGCTGCAAGCCCCCGAATCATCCTGTCGGGGCCATAGGAAAATCATGCGGCTAAGAATAGAGGCGGCCCCGTAGCCCTGCACAGAAAGCAGCCCTGTGACTGGAATTGAATGCAGCAGGGGCCAGAAAACAGCCATATCGGCCACTACCTGGTAGAAATCACATGACCATCTGCAGGCCCGAGTGAGATGATAACTCTTTCCTTGACAGATGGAACTTGTAGAGCACTAATCCACTCTCTGAGTGAGAGAAAAGACAGTGATTGAGACATGGAGAAACACAGCATGAGACCAAAGTCATTGAAGAGAGAGAGTAAAACTCCTAATAAGAAGGAAGATTAAGAAGTTGCCTAGTTTGGGCTGGACTTCTTGTGAGGCCATGGAGAATGGACTAAAATATCTCAGTAACTTATAGAATGTTTTTTAGGGGGATGCAAAGTTCTAGTCATAGGCAATGGACTGATATAACTGTGATCTAATGGAGAATTTAGAACAGAGGAAGATAAAGAGATATGAAACCCTCTGCCCCCAGGGAAAAAGAAGACCTCTGTTTCTTGAGATGAAGATGATTTTGGAGATAAATGAAGAGAACCTGCTGCCTCCGCTGAGGCGTAGCGACCTGGTTCAGGAACGACACGGCAGCCACAGCCAGGCTGCTCAGGCCATCAGCTCACAGACACCAGTGTGGTGGACGGCTAATGGCGTTTATTAACTGGTTACATGGAGTTATAAAACCTCTGTTTGCTACATCACATCCGTCTGCTTATGTTACAAGTTAGGTGTTGCTTACCTTATCAAGGACACTAACCAAGTGTTGAGGGAGGGGTTCTGTCTGCCCGTACAACGCGATATCTTCCGACCGCCTGTCCCTAATCTCCCACATTTCCCCCCCCCATGACTAAGTAAAAAAGTATAAAAGTATAAATGTTATAAAAATATAAATGTCATAAAAATGCAAAAGCTGTTAAAGTAAGTATAATAGGATACAAAAGTAGTATAAAATGTTAGTAACAAGCGCACTTTACAGTAATTGCAGGCGTTCGACAAATAGGATGTCGACTTTCTCTAAACGGCTTCTAACAAATGACACTAACTTGTTCAAAATGCAAGGCCCAAAAATCAATACCAAGAGTATCATGGTGAGAGGGCCTATTAAGGTGGAAACAAAGGTGGCCAGCCATGGGGACTGATTGAACCATGACTCAAACCATCCTCGTTGGGCCTCTCTCTCTCTCTTTCTCTCTCTCTTTCTCTGGGCCAGTCTTTCTCTCAGTTCGGCCATGGAGTCTCGCACGACTCCAGTATGGTCTGCATAAAAACAGCATTCTTCTCTCAAGGCAGCACACAGGCCTCCTTGCTGCATGAGCAAGAGGTCCAGTCCTCGCCTGTTCTGCAGGACGACTTCCGAAAGTGAGGAGATAGATCTTTCCAGCGAGGAGATGGATTTTTCAATTCTCAGTAGGTTTTCGTCAATTGTCATTTGCAGCTGAGAAAGTCCTTGGTGTTGGGTCACGAGAGCTGAAACACCTGTGGCTGTACCAGCAGCTCCTAGGCTAAGGAGCATGCTAAGGAGCATTGCAATGGTTATACCTGTCATTACTTCTCTTTTGCAGAGCTGGATGGTTTCTTCTAAAAAGCGATCCATTTCTTCTTCTTGGTGATACAGGACTCTAGGAACAATCAGAACTTGGACACAAAAGTCAGCAAGGTTATTGAATTTGCTAAGGTACACACAGGGGCTTATTCTAGATTGTTGACAAACCCACATTCCTGGTACAAATGGGACTGCCCACTTATCAGTCTTTTGGCTAGGTTGGCTGTGCCTGGGGGGTGATCATGGTTGGGTCTGTGCCCATGAGCCGCTGCAGACTGGAGCCGTGTAGAGGATGATCCGCACCAGTGACCAAAGCTAATTGCTTTGCACAATTTTCCCCCCACTCTTGTTTAAAAACAATCATCCCTGCCCCATCAAAAATCAGT
>JANEHK010000157.1:176450-202881 GCA_025960845.1 Tachycineta bicolor | reverse complement strand
CCCACTCTTGTTTAAAAACAATCATCCCTGCCCCATCAAAAATCAGTCTGCAAGTTTGCTTTATGTCAAATGGGAGCATGTCATCCCCTCCAAAAACACCATCAATGAGAGTAGAAACCATAGCTGAATTGATCCCTCTGTCAGTGATTGCTTTAACAATTGCTTGTATATCCTTAGGATTTACCGGTGAGTACGTTCTCTGGTTTCCGCCTGCCCCCCCTAGTCAGACTGGAAAAGCTAGTTTGGCTGATGGATTCCAATTGGCACATGCCATCTGTATCTTCCTCCAGTCTGTGAGGGGAGTTCGTTCTTTTTCTGACTTCCCCTCAACCCAGGTAGAAACATTGTTGTTACTGATTTTGTATACTGTTACTTCTTTGTCGGAGCCGGAGCCAGAGCCGGCAGCAGGGGGACCGGCTATCCCAGTCCCAGCTGGAGTCCGATTCAGAGCCGGAAGTCGACTGACTGGCTGCTTCCGGGCTCCGGACCCTTTTGGTTGGGCTCCGACCCCGCCCCTTTCCCTCAGGGCTGGGCCACTCCTTCCCCCTGGGCCCTCGCCCCTTTCTCTCAGGGCTGAGCCGCCCCTTGCACCTGCGCTCCCCCCTCCTCCTGCTGTGGGAGCGTCTCGCCTTAGAAAAACGTACTTTTTGGCAAAGGTGAGCTTCAGTTATCTCTTTGAGCTCTTTTCCCTTTTTCTGCTCGCGCACCCTCACACTAGCAAAGAGGCTCTCTTTGGTTTCATTGGCAACGAGCCCACTATCTAAATGACCTTCTTTGTTTTCTGTCCTGCTTTCCCTCTCGGATTCAGCACTATCTTGAGGTGCATAAGGTGGAGGTTCCTCCCCCACTTTTCCAGCATTCCTAGCTTCTTCAGCTAGACTGTTGTAAATTGACTGCATCTGTTTTATCTCCTCAGCGAGTGACCTTGAGTTTGGAGGCTCTGAAGCGAGCCCTTGCTCCTCCAAGCCTCTGCACTCAGCAGAAGCAACCCCATCGACACTCTGAACATTATCATTAACTTTCAGACTACATTCTTTTACACTCTGAAAATTCTCAACAACAGTTCCCTCTGAGAAAGTTTGCGTCGCTGTCGCTATACCCAATTGAGGAGAAATCTTTAAACAATTTCTGGCAGCTTTCCAGGTTTCTTGCTCATGCAGAGCCTTCTGTAAGGCTTCCACGACCCTTCCCCATGCCTTAAGATTTTTCCCTGAGCCAGAAGACATTGTGTCGTCAGCAAGAGCCTTAGTGCATTGATCCCAAACAACTGGGTGGAGGATATCCACCGGTCGATCAATAATACTAAGTTGCAAAAGCCTCGTCACTGCGAGGGTAAAATCTTTTGCTTTACAATCAATTCCCCGTTGCTTATGAATCTGAGAAACGACCTTCACGAGAGCTTCCATCCTCTGCGTGGGTCTGGAGGCATCCCTCCCGCCGAGCTGGTCCCACCGCTCAGCCGTCGTTCACCCGTCCAGGCGACTCCCAATCTCCCGGGCGACTCCCGGGGGTTTCGGCACCACTTGCTGCCTCCGCTGAGGTGTAGCGACCTGGTTCAGGAACGACACGGCAGCCACAGCCAGGCTGCTCGGGCCATGAGCTGACAGACACCAGTGTGGTGCACGGCTAATGGTGTTTATTAACTGGTTACATGGAGTTATAAAACCTCTGTTTGCTACATCACATCCGTCTGCTTACGTTACAAGTTAGGTGTTGCTTACCTTATCAAGGACACTAACCAACTAAGTATTGAGGGAGGGGTTCTGTCTGCCCCTACAACGCGATATCTTCCAACCCCCTGTCCCTAATCTCCCACAAGAACCTTCATTTTATACTAGAACATTCATCCTTAAACTACCCTAACTACCCTAAAAAAAAAAGCTGATATGCCCATGAGTGCAGCCGTGGGAAAGCTGCTAAATGGGAGGGACTTAACAGTTTGCAGAATTCCCTGGGCAGCTGCAGATTTGTGACATAGGATCTACCAGAGAACTGTTTCTTGTGGTGATGTCTCCATAGGAGTTCTAAGAGAGGCTCCTCTCCCTAGGAACTGATGAAAGACTATTTTAAAGTGGTGAAATGGACTGAAAATCCCAGGTTTTGTCTCTATGTTGTCAGTGGGAAAGTGAATAGTTCTATGGGGGGAGGAGAAGTGTTTTGATGGTTTCATTCTAATTCTTATTAATTTTTTCTTTCTTGTAGCTTTGTTAATGAACCTGTCTTTATACCTTTTAAGTTTGAGCCTGCTTTGCTTTTCTCCTAATCCTATCTCACAGCAGAAGAGAGTAAATTATTCTGGTAGACACAGACCACTATACTAATTTTGGGAAACAAAAATTGGCAAATGTGAAACTGCCACACAGAGCTATACAAGCCTTTAAGTCACTGAAAAACGCTCTGATGTCAGCTCCAGCCTTGGGACTCCCAGATGTGAGTAGACCATTTTTTCTCTTTTCTCACGAGCAGCAGGGGATTGCCCTAGGAATAGTAGCACAGGATCTGAGCCTGTATCGCCGTGCAGTGGCTTACTTGTCCAAACAACTGGACACAACTGCGAAAAGTTGGCCTGGATGTTTGCGAGAAGTTGCAGCCATAGTACTAAACATCTAGGAGGCCCAAAAATTTACCCTGGGCCAGAAAATGACTGTGTTAGTATCCCATACAGTATCTTCAGTACTAGAGATGAAAGGTGGGCATTGGCTTTCCCCACAATGATTTTTGAAATACCAGGCTACAATGGTAGATCAAACAGCAGATTGTGAGATTAGGACAGGAATCTAACTTGTCCTGGCCTCAGTCTCTTCCTTTAGCATTCTTGTGCATATGAACTAAGCCAAGGGTAAAAGGACTGAGCCCTTTTGAAATCTTGTATGAGAGACCCTATGGAATACAAAAAGGGATGTCCACACAAGCTGGGGATGAAATTATGACCTCCTACATGGTGACATTAGGCAAATAACTCAGCAAAATTCAGGAACATGTAGTTAAGACTTGAAGTAGGGGTTTGGATGGGCCTATGCATAACATACAACCTGGAGATTATGTATATGTAAAGTCTCTTGCAGAAAAAACTCTGGAACCACAGTGGGAGGGACCATTCCAAGTGTTCCGCACTTCATTCACAGCAGTCAAGATCAAGGAACAAGCATCATGGATACACCACATCAGAAACAAAAAGGCTCCACAGTCTTCCTGGAAAATCATGCAAGAACATCCTGGGAAGTTACTCTTTTCAAAATCCTAAGTGTAATCAAACAATATGAGAATATGGAAAAAGCAAAAAATGTACTACCCGCAAGCACCTGCAATGGCACCACCACTGTTAGTAAGTTGTGGGATGACTTGTATGTGTCTATAAGTATGGGTGTTACTAAGAACACAACAAACTGGTCAGGGAAAGTGTTATACAATACAACAAAATATGGGCCCATACATTCAACAGAAACTGGCAACAAATGCTTAATTTACTGTTGTCTTGGTTTGAAAAAGACCGGTGTCTGCTAAGGAGAGGCAGGCCTCTCCAGGAAACAAGGAATTCAAATCCTTCCCTCCGTGTTATTATAATTTGGAAGATTAAAAAAAAACTTTTCGGTCAGAGCTATGGGGAAGGAATAACAGTCCTTTACTAGTAAATATAACAGGACAGACAAACAACAACAGCACTTATAATAACAGTAAAACAGAACTAAGAACCCTGAGGGCAAATGGTGGAAACTCTGGCGCTGATGGCTGGAAGCTGAAAGCGGTGGATTGTCCTCGGCAGGCAGGGCGTGCCCTGGCAGGCAAAGTGGGCAGTGCCGGAGAACCCGCAGCGGCTGGACTCGGGCGGACCTAGAATCCAGCAGGGCAATGAAGACAACTCCGAATTCCTGGGTGCTCCAACAGATGATAGAATTCCCAGGACCAGACTCCTCCGTTAGCCGTGGACTTCAGGCAGCTACCGTAGCCTGACCGTCCTCCCCGGGAAAACCGAGAGCAGTGAGTCCTCCACCCTCTGCTCCCTGGGAGCCTCCTCCCTCCCCCAAAACCAAGTGATCAACCTCCTTTGTCAGGTTAAGCACCCCTTAACTATCAGTACTTAAAGTCTCCTAGCAACTCATGGGGGGGGAAAAATTCTACAGGAAAACTTAACCCTCAACAACTACGGTTTCTGAATCTCATTGAAGGCAAAGAACAAGGGGTGAAAGTTTCTATACAATAACACAAATTTGTTTAAATAAAGCAAGGATCCTAATAAAAACATAACAAATAAAGAAAAGCCCCAACATAAGGAAGAGCTCCATCCCACAATTACCGAAATAGGGCCATAAGCCATTAAAAACACAAGAACTCAAAAGCTATTGATTAACCCAGAATGGTCCCTGAAACAAGTTGAAATGGCAATGCAGGTGAATACTTTTAACATCTGGTCAGAATGTGCTCTGTTCCTTAAGACTTCCTTCATGGAATGAACTAACTGGCTACAGAAACTTATGCCCCACACAACTTGAAGGAAGACAGACCTTACAGGGGCAATGGGAACAGGATGGAGGTTTTAAATACAATAGATTCAGAAGTACTAATGAACAGATTAGCTATGACTGGCAGCGATCTAGTTAAATTACAAAAACCTCTACAGTCTTCCTTACTAGCACTAGGCATTAGTCAATGGAAATTATCTAAAGTATTACCAGGGTGGGAGAATACAGAGGAACAGGATCATGAATTAACAATAATCGCACTAGATACAGTTTTAGCCCTTAGCTGTGTACAGGCAGAACTTTGGATGCAATCAGTGGCTGCCTCAATTATACAAGAGGAAGGGGACCTTCCCCACTGAGATCCAATATGCAAAAATTAATTTTACTACGGTCCAGGACATATTACCCACACCCATTGGGATGACTCTTACTCTAGTAGAACAATTATTACTACATGAAGACCTAAGGAAGATTCTCAGAGGTAAAGGAGATTAGAAAGAAAACTTGAATCTCAGTCCACCATGATGACAAGGAGATAGGGAAAGTTTTAAAATGAGTAAAAGACAACATGAGTCACCATTAGTGGGATGTACTCTTTGGATAGTCCCCTACGGCCACTAGAATCTTAAACATGTTGTGTCATCCTATAATGGTGCTTTTGATTCTAGTTTGTATAAGTTTCACTTTATTATTGTTTATGCTTATTTGGATTGTTAAAATAATGAAGTATGTGAATGAAATGATTGCAATGCTTGAAGCACATGAAAATGCAATAAGAAATATCTCAGTATCACCTAGAAGGCAAAAGAATTTGCCTATGGTATAGAAAAATGGGGGACTGATATAAGGAACTTATAACAAATTTAAACAGATTATAACTTGCTGTGTAATCAAGTGCGTTAAAAACAGATAGTCCTTTGCCATACAAAAACAGGACCTTGCCCATTTGTTTTAGACTGATAAGCAGAAACCAGTGCTCAAAAACTAGAGAAAACTAGATTTGTCATTTAGACTATGCCCAAGAGCCTTAGAGGACAGCGAGAGACCAAAAGGGCCTGCGCAGAAACCAGGTTCATGTAGGGGACACCTGAGGAAGACTATCTTACTTCATCCCCCACCCAAGACCACCAGAAGATAATGTGCAAGTGCAGGCCGACAAAAAGCTGATTAACATATGAAGGGGGGGGGGCATAGGTTCTGAATATGTATAGGTGATGTTGAAACTTTGTGAATATGTATGAGTTAAAGTGTATTTGAACAGGGCACTTACTCTGTTCTGTACCCATGTCCTTGGCGGATCCATTCCTCCATGTGTCTGGGTGCCTATAGATAAAACATATCAACTTCATAACCTTTGGTTGTGGAGTCTCTGTTCCACGTCACCATCAGCCAATTGTTCACTTGTCACATTATTTATTTATCTAGTTGTATGCTGGACATTTTGTGACTCCCAGATGGGAGTGACATTGAGCATAAGAAGAAGGGAGGAATTGGGAGAAAAGATGTTTTTAGATTTGTTCTTATTTCTCATTTTTTCTACTCTGTTTAATTAGCAATAAATTAAACTAATTTCTCCAAGTCGAGTCTGTTTTGCCCATGGTGGCAACTGCTGAGTGATCTCCCTCTCCTTATCCTGACCCATGAGGTTTTCATAGTACTTTCTCCCCCTTTCCTGTTGAGAAGGGGGAGTGATAGACCAACTTGTGTACCTGGTGACCAGTTAAGGTTAATTTACCACCCTGTCTGCCAGGATCCTCAGGTCTTTCTCTGCCAAGGTGCTTTGCAGCCTGGTGCCCCCCAATATATATTGGTGCATGGATTTCTTCTTCCCTAGGTGCAGGACTTAGCAGTTCCCCTTGAGGAATTTCATGAGACTTAAAAGGCAAGACTGAAATAAAGAGGGACTGTGACAGAGAGGGAGGTGGGGGCCACAGCTGAGAGAGAGAGATAGATTAAGACCAAGAGGGCAGATATTCAGACATCCCAAAGGACATTTAGAGAGAAGGGGAGAAGAAAGATCAAGAGGGAAGCCAATGCCAAGAGAGGAGAGAGGACTGAAGGGTTCTTTCCTAGCTACAGTGGCCCAGTGGACATTTCTGGACATTTCACAGGGCTGGTACATAGACTAAACAAATGATAACTATTATATTAAAGGATGGGAAGGTGGTGGTGGTTAATGAGGATATACTGGATAGTGTAGGACCTGAGCATGTCATAAATGGTATGGAATAAGGGATAGAGAATTTGCTGGTTTTGGTTGGTGTTGGGAGGAACAAGTTAAAAGCAGAAAACTGGGAAGAAGGACTGTAAATCAACTAAGTGACCTTGCAGCTGAGAATAACTCATGATAAACTGGTGCAAATAGTAGGCCAGTGATCCTCTAGCATGGACTGAGTTTAGTGGTGCCTGTCTCTCCACTTGTGTGCCTCTGCCCAGATGTTGCTGTGGGGAACCCCCAGGTTAGCAAGGTAATGGGGAAAAAATTACTCTTTGCATTCTAGCTGCAAGTTCGTGGTTGTCCCAGTTGCCTGCCTATGTTGACTCACAACTGGGATAGAGTTAATTTTCTTCATAGTAGCTAGAGTGGGGCTATATTTTGGGTTTGTGCCTGAAATGGTGGTGATAACAGGGATGTTTTAGCTGTTGCTGAGTGGCACTTACACAGAGCCAAGGCCTTTTCTGCTCCTCACACTACCCAGCCAGCAAGTACACTGGAGGTGCACAAGAAGTTGGGTGGGGACATAGCTGGGACAGCTGACCTCAACTGACCAAAGGGCTATTCCAGACCATATGACATCATGCTCAGCAATAAAAACTAGGGGGGAGGTTGATGAAGAGGCTGCTGCTCAGGGACTAGCTGGGCATTGGTCAACTGGTGGTAAGCAATTGTTTTCATTTGCATCACTTGTCTTTCTTGGGTTTTAATTCTTTCTTTGTTACTTTCCTTTCAATTACATTATCATTATATTTCAATTATTAAACTGTTTTTATCTCAACCCACAAGTTTTCTCACTTTTGCTCTTCTGATTTTCTCCCCCATCCTGCTTTGGGGGAGTGAATGATCAGCTGTGTGGTGCTTAGTTGCTTGCTGGGGTTAAACTATGTGGGAAATCTAGATGCTGAGAATTTTGGACTCTCTATGCTGACAGGCACAGAACTTCAGGGAAGCACTGCATTTGACCTGCGGCCTTAAAACAGGCTTCTAAAAATGAGTGATAGTACTGAGATCATGGGGATGTAGTTTGGATATTATTGTGTGATCTCACAGGGTGAAAAACTTAGATTTGGGGTTTTAGTGTATAGTGATATATGGGAGCCAAGATGGAGAATTTGGAGTGTGGATTAGTTGTCTTTTTTGCACCTTCTTCCTTCTTCTTCATGAACCTGGATGGTTGTCTGTAATTGGGTGAAAGAAGTCTGCATTGCGGGTTTCGGGTGATCATAATTGGATTAGAAACATAAATAATATAGATGTCAACTGTTTATTGAATAATTGGGACTTAAATAGTCTTTAATAGACACCATTTTGGATTCACTTTCTTGACTTGTTAGAGAGAGCTCACATCTCGTGAGTTTGTAATAGATAAGGATAATACATTTCAGAGTAAGACTTCAAAAACAACATCTCCTGAGTTTTATTCGTCCTGACCTTGGAGCAGGAAAGAGCCAGGAACTCTGACATATGACAACCATGCAGTATTACTTGGGCAGCTTTTGGGCTTTGTGCTGTGCTGCAAGATATATGCAACACAGTTGACTAAAATGCAAAACCCAGAACAAAATGCCAACTTCCAAAGAAGGTGTGCATGGTGCTGTAATGATCCTAACTAGAAGATAATTGTACACCTAGGAGTTAGTGATCTACATAACAATTAACCTAAGTAAGCCCAGGCCTGCACTGTGCTGCACACATCCCTTAGCCACAGGATAAACTTAGTGATGCCTATAGAACTTAGGTAAAAGTTACAAGGTACTTATATAGTTTGAGTTATAAGATATCAATATAACCTTATATATCTATATAACCTGATATCAATATAACCTGAATCATGACTTTTTATATCTCTATATAACCTGAATCATAGCTTTTTATACCTATATAACCTGATATAAATAACTTTTTATACAATGTGTCTAGTACAAAATGGCTAGTATATGGTTAACTAGTTGCTTAATGATGAAAAGACAAAAAAAAAAAAAAAAAAAAAAAAAAAAAAAAAAAAAAAAAAAAAAACCAGGTAGATAGCTACAGAGATAGATAAGTATAGTACTAATGAGAAATTAGCAAATGTAAAGCCAATTAGCCACAAAATAAAGAATTTAGGCTGATTAGGACCAGACAGACCAAGGAACACCGTAACTGCACATGCTCCAAAGACAAAGTTGAAAAGTTCAGATGCAAAGAAGACTTTGTAAGCCTTCATCGAAGACCCCTGATGACCCCTGAATTGGGGAGGCACAAGTGTAGTGCAAAAGAACTATCTCATAACCATGAGATCATACTATGTAAATTAATTCCAGCACATACATGATGATGTTATAATGACATAGTAACACTAAGCAATACTTACTGTATAAATATACCACAGCACTTCACAAAGGTGGGTGAGTTAGGAGGAGATATCCCCCTCACCTCCAGCGCTGCAATAAAAAAATACCCGCTCTATAGACGCCGGTGTATGGGGATTTATTTCCAGTTATCTTTCGGGCGTCATTAGCTTATTGTAACAGAGGAGCCCGCAGGCAGCTCCCACCTGATACCAGTGATTACATCCCCTGCATTTTCTTGCCTTGACCTTGTTATAAATGCATATTATAAAGTTGGCTTTTTGCAAATATTAAAATGAATGCTATATGTATAATGTGGGAAGGTTTTTCTAGTTTATTTTTAGCAGGGTTTAGAAATGGTGATGTGATGAATATGTATATTTTTTAGCTTGTAACATAGTGTTAAAAGTAAAACCCCCTTTTTTTGTAATATCTAAACCGGCCAAGCCGGAAGATAGAGGGGGTCCTCCCGCATTCCTGAATTATCCAGATGAAGATAGCAGTGAGTCAAAGCTCCAAGAAGGAATTTATTGATCTTCTGTTATCAGAAAATGGGACATGAGATGACCAAGAGGCACCACCAAGAACAAGGAGTAATAAAATGCTAAATTAGTAAAATGGGGCAGGTTGGAGGGGGGTTGAACCGAGGAGGGCATCTGAACTCAAAGGAATATTTGAATAATGCATAAAGGTCTATTGAATATGTAACATACTGATCCTTTTAAACGGTGTTCTGAAAGGGTAGGGTGTGTTCTTGGCTGAATGCCAAGTCACCCAGCAGAGATCTTTTGCTTTATTTCTGTTTCCTAATTGTCTATTTTTTAAATATTATTTTTATTAAACTTATAAATTTTACTAAGAAAGTGAACCTCATTTTACACAACCTAAAAGTAAAGCAGTGAGTTCTCAGGTAAACATCCTTTCTGTTTGACAGTAGAAAGGAACAGACTTATTTTCTTGTAAGAAAACCCTATAAAGAGCTCAAATGACCAAAATGGGGAAACTCTTTTGTCTCGGTTTAGAGACAAATTCAGAAGAAAATGCTCTGGAATGAGTGTTTCCTCTAAAGAAAAAGGGTTTCAGCAACCTATTTCTGCTAATGAGAAAATGAATACCAGTGGGTGAAAGTGGAAAAAAAGCCAACAGACTGTTTATTGACAAACAAAGTGCCATGATGTCACAGGAAAAAAAATGAATAAATGCTAGATATTGAACCGTCAGTCCCCTATCCCCTTCACACACACACACCCACCCACAGCAGAACAGAAAAAACCCAAAATGCCAGGGGAAGAATCAAACCGGCTGGCCACATGGCAGGGGGGAACAAAATGGCACCCAGCTTTTGTCTCAGGGAAGGAAAAAAGTTCACACAGCAGCTCAGGCAAAACAGATGGGAACTTGTTGAACCTCTAGCATTGGTCTCCTCCTCATAGCAGAGGAAGCTAGTGGATTTTGGTGTCCTTTCTCTAGTTGGTTCAGCTTTTCCTGAGGTCCGGAGTCAAGAAGAGTGGTTTCTGCAGGTCCCCGCAGGTCCTGGTCAACCGTCTCCCAGCGATTGTCTGATCTCATACCAAAACCAAACTGAACAGTTCAAGAAAAAAACAAAAGTCGCTGAAGGATTGCTGCTGCAGTCTCTCCAGGCCAGGGAAAGGGGAAAAAGAAACTTCTTGCTTAAGCTAACAGAAAACCAAGCTAGCTAAATAACAACCCATCGACCCCGCATCGAGCACACCTGGAAGTGAGGATTTGAACAAAACCCGCACAAGAAGCCCCAAGGCTTCCCCCTCCCCCGGACCCACCCTAAAGTTACAGCAACCATTAATGAGCAAAAAGCAGATGATCAGGAATAGCGTACCAACATTAAATCACCCCAAGACACCTTTCTACAGACAGGGTTTTCAGTGTGCTGCTCCCTGATCAGAGGCCCATTCAATGCTGCACAACTCAGGGTTCCCACCATCTGAAGGGACATAACATTATCTATACTATCTGTTATAAATAACTATGTAGTTGTTGGCTTTCACTATTATGTATTGGCTTTTGCAAATTATTATTAATCACAACAATTTTGATATAGTACAGTTTGTAATGACTTTTTAACTGTTTTTGATATAGTATAATTTGTCAGCTTTTGTGGCCAATGCCCTGGCCATGTGTAGCTTATATATATATTAATGTGATGAACATATAGTTAAGGCTTTTGCAAAATATTAAAATAGAGACTATGTGTTGTGCATTGTAATGATAACTTTTGCAGAGGTAACTAATGCCTTTATTTTTGTAACTAACTGACAATAGTGAGAATAACTCAGATAAGTTTGTGGAAATAGCTAAAACTGTCTGTATGATTAGATAACATTGAAGGAACCACACAGATAACATTGAAAGAAAGGATGTAAAGAGGACTTCTGACACTGACCCTTTGAATATCAATAACTCCCCATTTGTCATTGTGAGGAAATGACATATACGACTCCCAAAAATCAAATCTACACTATTGCATGATGATGGGTCGGGGTCAAACCAAGCTAAAGAATTCCTAGAACATGTAAAAGAACTCAAAGGAATATTTGAATGTGCATAATCTTCATGAATATGCATTTGAACAAAGCAATGAAAAACCATATAAGAGTTGTTATAGTAAACCGGTTTGCATCTAGCTACGGCTATGCATCCAGCGCTGTAAAAGTCTTTTTGTCTCTTATTAAACTTTTTAAATTTTAAAAGAATGAGGCTCATTTCTCACACTATCCTCTCCCTCTTTATAGTTTTAGCTCTAATAAATAGCATTTTAAATGATACATTACAGAGTCTAAGTGCTTTTCTTGCCAGCATCATCACGAACTGGCACCTCCTGGTGCAAAACACCCTCTTCCTTCTACTCCCAAATCCCTATCCCTCCAATCCCCTCTGCCCTCTCCCCCATCCCTCCCTCTTTGCACCTCACCACATTCTCTCCACTTTACCCCAACACTCCTTTTCCTTTACCCGTCCCCTCCTCACCACAACCTTCTCTCTCTACTTTCCCCTCTTGCCCTTCTCTTCAACCCCACACCCCTGTACCTCTTTCCCTCTCCCTCCCCTCTTACCTTCCCTCCATTCTTTTCCCCTCTCTCACTTCCTGTCCACCTTCCAACTTCTTCCCATTTTCCCCATCTCCCTCTTCCTCTTTGCCCTCTCCCCATCCCCTTTTCCCTCCCCCAACCACCCCTCCCCCACCTGACTGATTCTTCATCCTCCCATGACAGGTGGTTTAGAATCATAGAATCATTAAGGTTGGAAAAGACCTTTAAGATAATCAGGTCCAACTGTCAACCCAGCACCACCACCATGTTCACCACTAAACCCATGTCCTCAAATGCCATATCCACATGTTTTTTTTAACAGTTCCAGGGATGGTGACTCCACCACTTTCCTGGGCAGCCTGTTCCAATGCTTTACAAACATTTTTTTTTTTTTTTTTTTTTTTTTTTTTTTTTTTTCTTCTTAATATCTAATCTAAACTTCCCCTGGTGCAACTTGAGGCCATTTCCTCTCATCCTGTCACTTGCTACCTGGGACAAGAGACAAACCCCCACCTGGATACAACCTCCTTTCAGGTAGTTAAAGAGAGCGATAACATTTCCCTTGAGCCTCCTTTTCTCCAGGCTGAAGAACTCCAGCTCCCTTAGTCAGTCCTCATAAGATTTGTGGTCCAGACCCTACACCAGCTTCATTGCCCTTCTCTAGACACACTCCAACACCCCAGTGTCTTTCTGGTAGTGAGAGGCCCAATACTGAACATAGTACTTGAGGTGTGGCCTCACCAGTGTGGAGTGTGAATAGACAATCACTTCCCTGGTCCTTCTGGCCACACTATTTCTGATACAGGCCAGGATGCCATTGGCCTTCTTGGCCACCTGGGCACACCCTGGCTCAAGTTCAGCTGGCTGTCAACCAGCACCCCTAGGTCCTTTGCAGCCAGACAGATTCCAACCACTCATCCCATTTTACCTTTACAATTTATTTTCTAGACTAATGTCTTTTTGCAAAAAACCAAAAAGTTGTGGGGAAAGCAAAAAGAATTCTCCAAGTCAATTTTTTTCTTTTTCATCATTCTTTATAAGGTTCTGCCTCCTCTCTTCCCAACTAAGGCTCTCACTTCACTGTCACAGTAATCAGGCATGCTGCTGCTACCTTAAACCTCTTATGGGAAAGCTCCTGCAGCAGTCAGTAGCTGTGCAAGGTTTGGAGCTCCCCCTCCCCATTCTGAAACACACATGCCTATCCTTTGTAGCTGAACACTACTAAGAGGCAGAATGGGAAAAAATGCACAGAATAGTATGAGAATATCCCACTAAAATGGCTTAGTTCACCTATGACAAATCAGTATGTTACTGTGGCCACAAGGTCACCCACTCTTCATCTCTCAGCACTTTGCAGCCTAAGCAGAAACACTGAAAATTATCAAGACTAGGTAAAACCCACACATGTGCAGTACGGTAGCTGTTGCAGGCAGGCCGGCGTTTACCTTTCTTATTTGATTGAGAAGTTACCCAAGCACTCTGTGTTTCAGGAGTCAGGCAGCTAGGACAGGCAGGAAACATCAGAGCATGTGTCACTGTTTGCTACACCTCCCCAAATGACAGAGAGGGCTTTGCAAGCCACACTGGAAAGGAGAGAGAATGGAAGTACCATGAACCACTTAGCTGAGCTAATCCCATTCCTCGAGGCTGCTGTCGGGTTGCTGCCATTCCTCGCTCTCTGGCGTCTTTACTAAGGGACGAGGGAAACGACCGTGCACCCGCAGAGGCGTAGCCCTACCACTACAGCGGTGTGTTCTACAACAGGGACAAGCAGGGGGGCTCTTAATCTGCCTCCCGCGGCACATGGGCAATTGTCAGAGGCCAAAATGGTGAAGGAGGCCGTTTCTGATGAATGCCAGGAGAAAGCAGTCTCTCCTAATTTAGAAGAATAAGGGGAGAAACCCATCCAGTTACACTAACCTACGCTCAATTCCGCGGCTTTTTCTGCGCTAGATGGTGCCGATCCTCCTTTCTATTGGCTGAGTACTTACTCTTCCTTCCCGTTTGCAGTAGCAGTGGCTATCGGACAGAGAAGGAATGAAGAAAAAAAAGAGAGAAAGAATTAAAAAACCCAAGCAAACAGGTAGAGCAGGAAAAAAACTGGGAGACCGTGATCTTAGGGCGGGAAAGAGCTGAGGGGTGCGAGCAGTGTTTTTACAGTAACAACAGAAGAGGTAATAGAGGTGGGAACTCAGGAAGCTGGGTGTGGATTCAAGCGGCGGAAAAGGAAGAGCGGCCTACGATTCACTGTATCGTGGCGCCTGGGAAGTCACTGCTGGTGGATCCGCCTCCCCCGGAGGGAGGGAGGAAGAGAGAGGGAGGTGGAGAAACACAGACTGGCCGGCCGGCCGGCTGGCTGGCTGAGGCCGTTGAAACAAATACCTCTTTGCTTCACACCCCCCCCCCCCCCCCCCCCCCCCCATTTCTTTCCCTTTTTTGTTGCTTGTTCGCTTCGCGTTTGGGGATTAGTGCGTAAGGCGGGAGGGACCTCGCCTAAAACGACACCCGAGCAGCCCATCGGGAGCCTAGGGACAGGCCTGGGCAGCAGCCTCCACATTAGGATGTCCCGACATGAAGGTGAGAGACCCACGACCGCGGTGGGGGGTGGGGGGAGGGATGTCCTTGAGCCCTGTACGGTCTCGCTTGTTGCTGTGTGAGGTGGGTCAACATGGCGGCACCGTCGCTGAGAGCGGGGCCTGTGGAGTCGGTCGCGAAAAGTGGCCATGGTGGGAGGAGGAAGGTGGCAGCCAAGCCTTACTTTGTAGTGTTGCGGGAGGGCAAGCCGTGGTCGTGTACTTATATGGGTAGGCTCTGAGTCCTTTTTCTGTTGCCTCTAAGCACGCACGTCAGGCCTGTGCTTGCTGAGGTTGAAGGGCCTACTGCAGCTTGAAGTGGGCCTGGTCTCTGCCACTCACTAGCCCGCGACTCGGGCCTTGCCTCGCCCTGGACAAGGAATGTGTCCGAGGCAGATAATAGAGGGCAGGAGACAGAAGAGCTGTTTATTTTCACTTCTTTTACTTTTACTTCACTGTTTGAAAGATGAGCTTGAGAGGTGGGCCTGAAGGAATCTGTTTTGGGGGAAAGGAGGAACGTGTTTGGGGAGTGGGCATCAGAGTGGCATGCTGATGTGCCCTGGGAGTTCTGAATGGCATGATATGAAGGGAGAAGGAGTGCAGAAGAAGAGGAAGTGGGCTTGATATTATATGCTCCCTGTGAAGTGAAGTACCCTCAGGTTTCTTAGGATATGGAGGAGGAGGAAAAGGGATCGTGGGGCATAAGGCTCGAGAAGGGCAGTGCTTGGAGGGAGGCGATGCAAGAAAGGTGGCTTGGCATCCAGAAGTGGATTGGGGTGTGGTCTACTTGGATATAATGAAGATGGGGGAAGGGATTGTACACTAGGTGTAGAAGGAATTTATGCAGGTAATTGGCTGTGGTGTTGGGATTGGGAGAAAGAGTTTGCCTTGTTCAAGTGTAGTTTGTCTTTTGGTAGCTTTGGCAGGTTGAGAAGTAATATATTCTTTTCAAGTTTTGTATTTAAAAAGAGGAAACATGCCAATCTAGTAGCAGCGTTTGTAGAGATCATCATCTAAGTATTTTGCGTGTTTGTCCTTGTTCTTCTTTTTGATGGATTTTTCTTTGTTTTGGTTTTTGGTGTGTTTTTGCTATGGGTATATGAAGGGGATAGTTAAGGATTAATAAAAAAGTGAGGAGAATGGAGAGGAAAAATGAAAGAAGGGAATTTATGTAGAGAAGAGTTATGTGTAAATAAATTTGCTTGGTTTTCTACCCCTTTTTACTGGTAATTGCACTAATAAAAATCTTATGCAGAAGTTCTACCTTATATCTTGAAAGGATAATTTTTGGCTCTGTTAGGAACTAAATTTAGCACCTGTCTCCATACATAGTTTTGATTCTCCTAGAGCTGTGAGAATAATATTTTTAAAAGGAATTGAGATATCTTTATTTAATCTTGATGTTTTGAAAGCAATGTGCTGGAAGACGTCAATTTTTGGGAGTAATACTGACTTCTAGATGGAGGATTGGTATAATGGCTATTTGGTGTATAGCTAGAGCATTTTGTTAGTGTGCATGCTTGCCTAAGACCAGACTTGCCGAAATCGACTAACTCTTTTTTCTAGAAAAGGTACCAAATCCTCTTGTTTCTTTTCTGATTAAGATGTGGTATATTGTGTGTGTTGTTTGCTTTGGTGGTGTGTGTGGGGTTGGTGTTTTTGTTTGGTGGTTTTTTGGTTTTGGTTTTTTTTTTTTTTTTTTTCCTGCTGTTTGTTTATTTTTTTTTTTTTTTTTTTTCTCAAAGAGTGTGTGATAATGCAGATAATGAGGCAAATGTGAACAACAAGTAAAATAAGGGTTAATAAAAAGGTTTTGTGGCTTTGTTGGAAAAAGTACTTTGTAAACTGCTGCTGTGATAGATATCCATAGTATGTGATTTAAGGCAGGGTAGTAGGATGCAGGCTTGTTAGATTATACTGGTTAAAGCCACAAAAGCAGTATGATGTGTTGCAATGTTTTATTAAATGAGAATTTTTAAAAATGTGTTCCTGATTGATAGAGGTTATGTTTTGATTTTTTTTCTGGTGTATGTTTTCTTTGTAGTGCAGGGATTAATGTTTTTCTTAGTCTTATCAGCAGAAATTTAAATATGAAAATAATATTAAGCATGGTTTTGTAAAAAATTGGAAATGGGTATATTGGTGTCCTTTGAAGTTGCAGATTTTTAAAAATGAAAATAGTTATCTTCTAATAAACTGTTGATGGTAATGTTACATTGTTGACATAAATATCCTATATTAGGAAGGAAAAACCTCATCAAAGCTGAAATATAAAGCTGCAGCAACAGTTGTACTTTTGTGATAGATTTTATAGGAACCTGGTTTGAGTTTTCTTAATGTTTTTCTTTCATTCCTCATTTAACACATTGTTAATTTTATATTAGTTATAAGGTTAGGATAAGTTGCCTTAATATAGGGTCCGTGGTTGGCTGAAAGTTCTCAATCTGTAACATGATGGAAGTTGTTCTTGCAAGGATAAGGTATAGGAGAAAAGTGAGCTTCAGATGTGTTAATAAATTGTATCACTGGTGTGTGGTTTTTTTTGTCAAAGTGGCTTGGTTTTGCTAGAATCAGTTTTGTGATGGGGAAGGGTGTGTTTGAGAAGATAAATGCTGGAGAACTTGGACTTCCAATGTCTCAGGCCTCTTAAATAAGTATCTGATGGAGGTATAAGCTTAATTTTAATCAGGGTCTCTTGGTGTTTACTTTGTGGAGAGGAATTAAGTACTGTTGGGAGATAGGAAAGAGAATAAATTTAACCATTGACCTTTTGCCACTGACTGCTGCATACCTTCAAAAGTGGAATGGGTATAGAACTGGAAAAAAATATCCAGAGAGTGGAGGATGTGAGGAAGGGGAATAGTAGGATAGAAATGTTTGCAAATAGGACAGTTATTTGAGCTGGAGTGATTAGAAGGTCTTCCAAGAAACTTTAGAAAGAGCTAATGCTCAATGAGTGACACAAGGTGAGTGAAATTAACTTGTGTTGAGAGGAAAAGCAATTTGGAAAAAGGAACTTTTTGTGTACCTTAGTGTTTACTTCACTGGTATCAACTTGGGAAAGGTTGTGGGGTATCATTGTAGATAATCATGCTTGTTTTTACTGCTACTGTGTTTATTGGTGAGATATGAAAAATGTTACTGCATTCAAGAAGCTGTTCAGAACAGCAAGGTTGTCAAGTTGAGTACTCAGGAGTTGGGATGTGTCAGAATTAGATTGCGCAGAGAAACCTAATTCAGCCCTCTTTGAGCACACGCACTGTGACATTAAATAGCCACATATTATCTTTGTTGTGCTCTGCCTTGTCAAGGATGTAAAGGGAAGGAGACTTGTATGTAGGGGAGGACCAGATGAGACATTATAGAAAGTATTTCTGAGAGTTCAGAAGTGAGTACAAGCAGTTGCTTGACTCATACCTTTTACGATCTTTGCTTCAAGGTTGGAGCCCTTTTTGAAGATGTCAATGTACCTTGAGGGTTTTATTCAAGTGATTAGGTTTGTTCTTGGTGTCTTGCTTGATTGCAGCACATTTCATATTCATGAATAACCTGTGTGGTCCTCCATGGTCAGGTCCACCCCTTGATCACAAGCCCATATGTATGTTGCATCCCTTCTTAGATGTTCTGATGTTTCATGGGTCCATTGGACTATAAATAGCTCACCCTTCTGCTCCCAGTCCAAGTCTACCTGAGCTATTTCAATATTGGCAGCCTTATCTACCTGTTCATTGTTTTGATGTTCTTCAGTGGTGTGACTTTTGAGCATGTGAGCATCTACATGACGTACCTTCAGAGTAATTTTCTACCCATGCAGCAATGTCCTGCCACAATGCAGCAGCCCAGATGGGTTTGCCTCTGTGTTGCCAATTCCTGCTCTTCCATTTCTGTAGCCACCCCCATAGGGCATTACCCACCATCCAGGAGTCAGTATAGAGTGCAGGCCACTTTTCTCTCTCAGCAAACTCTAGGACTAGTTGGATGGCTTTCACTTCTGCAAACTGACTTGACTTTATCATATAGGTGCCTTATAAGTAAAGGCTATTCTTAAAGTAGTTCTGTAACCCTCATGGGTCAAACTAGTATTGGTAGGTGTTGCTATAGACATTTCATATAGCTGCCTGAAGGAATGGGATCTGGAGAACACTAATTATTAGGCTTAGCGCATGGCATCATATTGAAGAAATTGTATTTAAATGGTGTTTTCACATATATTGGGTGGGTTTTATACTATGTAATGGCGTGAGATTTACTTTTTGTTTCTTGTATCCTGGAAGCAGGAATGATTTAAGCAGTGTGACCAGAAAGCTGAATAAGGAGCTCATCTCTGATAGGATTGTTGAGACTCATATGTAAAAATATGACAGTCTATTCAGGAATTAAAAGACCCCAACACAGCAGTTTGAAATAATAATTGGTTGAGGGTACAGAACCCAATAATTCGTTAGGGGGTGCTATGACGTGTTTTTTGAATAACTGTATCAGATCAGCAGCTAATGGCTTCTGTTTGTGATGCTTATATTGAATTTTATGTTAAACTTGCTCCAAACACATTATTCCTTTTCCTCAAATGCTCTTTGTTAATTAATGCTTTTTTTAAAAAATTGATTTTTTTAACTGTGTAGAATTATGTGTTAAACCTCTATAAACTGCAAGAATGCGTCTGCATTCTTTTTTTTTTTGTGACAGTAGGGAATTGAGTCTCAGCTGTATCATGCAGTTATAGTAGTCTATGCTGCTTTAGTTTCTTTTGGCTCAAATGAGGCAATACCTTTGAATCATTAGATTTATATAGTTCAATAAAAAATAAAAGTTCAGTAGGTTAGAGAAGTTCATATAAACAGTAGGGTTAGGAATCCTTTTGTTTTCTACCTGTGGTTGTTCTAAGGCCTCTGCAAATGGTGCAGAAGAAAAGCAGACCTGTTCTTTATCTCTAACTTGAAGAAGTTGGAGCTATTTTTGTAAAATACATTCTATGGTCAATATTACAACTGCTACACTAGGACCTTTGCTATACCATACCCCTCTTTGACAGGCTAATGCAGGATTTAAAGTTTTGGACATCTGTTGGTATTGTCAGGAGGTTTGTATGAGGTGCTGAGCTATTTCTGAATGAGTGTTCTGCAAAACAACATTACCAATTGTCTTGGTTTGAAAAGACATGTATCTGCTAGGGAGAGGCGGGGCCTCTCTAGGAATGGGGAATTCCAATCCCTTCCCTCCAAGTTATTGTAATTTAGAAGATTAAAAAGGCTTTTCAGTCAGAGCTATGGGGAAAGGAATAACAGTCCTTTACTAGTAAATATAACAAGGCTAACAAACAACAACTACAGCATTAATAATAAACAGAACCAGGAACCTTGAGGGGCTTTGTTTCACAAAGCCCGTGGCAGTCTGATCACTTGGGACCCCAAGAGCACCAACCTGGAATGATTGGAAACTCCCGGTCTGCTGGATGGAACGGCGAGAGTCCCCAGCAGACAGGGAGGGTGTCCCGGCAAAGTGAGCAGTGCTGAAGAAGCCATGACAGCTGGGCAGGGCTGGCCCAGCTCCAGCAGGGCAGGCTAGGAGCTCCAAATTCCTGGTGTTAGGAAAATTAATCCACGAACACCAGAGGTTTATGTCCAAAAAGGAGACAGAGGAGTCCTTTTACTGTATTTGAATAAAGGGAGAGGCCATGGGGCATTTCCCCTGGGGTCTCTCAGTTTTTCGGAGGACACAGCCTCCTTTTTATCCTAATTTCCCAGCTGCATTTCCCTCTTTCTTTCCCCATTGGCTGAGGTACTTGAGAGGTACAGACTTCCCGAAATGCCTAAGACCTAAGATTCCCCTTTTAATGTATAACCCCCCACTAATTTTTAATTTTTATGGGATTTATGGTTTGTTTGTAAAGGCAAGTATCTTCTTTTCCATTCATCAATCAGTAGAATCCTTCCCATTGTTTCACTTATCTCTCAGTGCTAGTTTTATCTCCTAGCAGACTCAGGGCTTGTTTGTAAAGACAAATCTCATTCCTCTCACTGGGCACTCCAGCAGATGATGGATGGTGGTAGAATTCCCAGTACCGGACCCTCCCTTAACAGTGGACTCTTCACGCAGCTAGCCGTTGCCCAATTGTCGCCCCACTGTCCTCTCTGAAACCCAGAGCAGAAGAAACCACCCTCAGCTCCAGGAGCCCCTGAGCCTTTTCCGTCCTCCCCAAACTAAGTGATCTACCATCCTTGCTACTTCTTTTGTGTGGGTCAAGTACCCTTTAAGCATCAGTATTTAGTCTCTTAGCAACTTATGGGGGGGAAAATTCTATAGGGAAAGGAAAAAAAAAAAACAACAAAATCAAACTTAACCCCTAACACCAATGCTGTAAGGTGGTTACTGCTATGGCATGTGTGGCAGTACATAGGAGGAAAACAATTCATGCTTAGGATCTCCTGCCAGCATGGGCTGAGATGTTGAAAAGTTTCTTTAAAGTAGTACTAGATATATACAAGTTCTGTGTTACAGGTAGACTTACTCTATAGGCTAGAGCACCTCCCCAAATGCTACTTTAAAAATTGCTCTGAAATGAATTGATGGAATATCAAGCTTGTGTCTGTGTATGCATAATTTCTTAGGCTAGTGAACTGTGCTGTCTTAGTGTGGTAAAACAGTAGGGTGATAGAGTTGTATGTTTCTGTCATGTATTCTTAAAAGGAAACATGAGAATACAGCGCATGGGTGAGGCCATCCTATGTGCAGCATCAAATCAAAGAATACTTTGGGTTGGAAAGGGTCTTTAAACTTAAAGACCACGTAGTCCAACCCCCCTGCCATGGGCAGGGACATCTTTCACTAGATCAGGCTGCTCGGAGCTTCATCCAGTCTGACCCTGAACACTTCCAAGGATGGAGCAACCTTCCAACTTCTCTGGGCAACCTGTTCCAATGTCTCACCACCTGCTTTTAGTTCAAAACTGTTGCTCCTTGTTCTGTCACTACAGGCCTTGGTAAAAGTCTGTCTTTCTTATAAGTCCCCTTTAACTATTGAGAGGCCACAATAAAGTCTATCCCAACTCTCTCAGCCTTTCTTCATAGGAGAGGTGTTTCAGCCCTCTGAACACTTTTGTGGCCCTCTTGGACCTTATCTAACAGGTGCATGTCTGTCTTTTACTGGGGACCCCAGAGCTGGACACACTACTCCAGGTGGGGTCTCACAAGAGCAGAGGGGGAGAATCATTTCCCTTAACCCACTGGCCAGGCTTCTTTTGATGCAGCCCAGGATATAGTTGGCTTTTTGAGCTGTAAGCACATGCTATAGCTCATGTCCAATTTTTTTTCCACTAGCACCCTCAACTCCTCTGCAGTACTGCTCTCAATCCATTTATTTCCCAGCCTGTATTGATCCTGGGGGTTTCCCTGACCTAGGTGCATGACCTTGCATTTGGCCTTTTTGGACTTCATGAGGATTCCATAGGCCAACTCCTCAAGCCTCTCAAGGTCCCTCTGGATGGCATCCCTTCCCTCTAGGAAATCAACTGCACTACTCAGCTTGGTGTCATCTGTAAACTTACTGAGGGTGCACTCAGTCCCAGTATCAATGTTATTAATGAAGATATTAAACAATATTGGTCCCAATAAAGATCCCTGAGGGACACCACTTGTTACTGGTTTCCACTTGGACATTGAGTCACATTTTATGTGCATCTCATGTTTTTAAAGAAGGTGCTAACTACTGGAGGTCCATTTCTTGTGAGGGTGAGCATTTCCTCACAGGCATTTGACCATTTCAGATTGCTCATAAATCTCCTGAGCAAAAAATGAGTCTTTTAAATGGCTGTTGTGGTTTAGGAATGATGCTCCCCAATTTAGTACTCCCACTAAAACCATGCTGCTGCTCACTACCCCCTCCATTTCCCCCCTGCCCCCTGGAGGTGGCTGGAGGGGAGAATTGGAGGTACAAAAGGCGAAGAAGATCATGGGTTGAGATAAGAACAATTTACTGGAAATAGCAATGAGATAAGAAAGGAACAGTAACAATCCTAATAATAAAAGTGTACAAAGGAGAGAGTGATGCACATTAAAAAAAACCAACAACTTACTGTGGAGCTCAAAACAATAAACAATGCCTGACAGCTTCCCCCCCCCCCCCCAGTTTTTTTGACTGGAAGGAAGGAACCCTTTCTCCTTGGTAGCCTCAGAGTCCTGGCCACACCCCCTCCTGGCTACTGCAAAAAAATTAACCCTGGCCTGGCTGAAACCAGGACAATGGCATTTGAATTAAGCTCAATAGAAAAGAGCTTATAGACTAACTTTTCTAAACTTAAAGTTGGAACTGTTTGCTCTTCAGTGTTTCAGCTGTCATATCTCTTTTCCTGAGATACTTCTATACTATTACCTCATGAGTTTTTCCTGTATTTCTAGCACGACCCCTCCATTTATTATCTAGGTTTTCTTCCTGAGCCTCTGATTTCCTTTCTACTTGGTAGTGGTCAGTACATGTACAAACATACTATGCTTGTAGCAAGAGAACACCAGACCTGTCTTTTGAACTTACGGCATTGTTTTTCCTCTTAGCTTTTATATGAAGATCAGAGACATGCGCTTTTCCTATTTTGTGACATTATTGTGATCTCTGGACTGTTATTTTCATATCCTAGCTACTATAGGCAGTTTTTTACCATGCTGCTCAATTGTGAACCTCAATCAAATCTGTATTCTTTCCGTTATTTATCAGAACTACTTGGTCTTATTTTGCTGCATAGCAGATTTTTTAAGTCCAAACCACTAACTTGTATCTCAGTTGTTATCCAATTTCTTTACTTAAATATTAGATTTAAAAAATCTTACTTCTATGAATAAGTGAATGAGACTAAAATATACTGACTTAAAGATCAATGGGAATCTTAGTGATTTTTTTTAAAATGTGACTGCATCATATAAAAGGCATAATTGACAGAGTAGCTGTTTCTTGATTTCTAGCTATATGTGAAATTTCCTAATTATCAATAATTTTGTAAGCTTTTCTAATGGATAGGTCACTGAAATCATAATTGTCTTGGTGTAGATTTGTCAAACTTCTGTTACTGTTGTTGACCCCTCAACCTGTTAAAATAATATTAAATAATATACTATTTTGTGCCTTTTCTTTTTGTAGTTGTACCCTGGGGTCTGAGTATACAATTAGGAATCATGAGACCTGGATTTTGATGCTCTCTTTGCTTGTATCTCAATCTATGGAGTGGGATACATGTGTTTTGATGCAATGATTTATTAACTACAATGTTGCGTTGTATATTTCAATGTAATGGTATAATAAAGTTTGTATTTTCAGAAAGCTAGTTCAGCAAATAAAGGAATATCTCTGTAGCACAGAATCACTTAAATTTAAGAAAAAGGTTTTTTTTTTGAGTTCAATGTTTAATTTTTAAAACTTGGTGTGTATGTTTTGTTCAGTTAGTTAGTAAATTTGGGATCCCATACTAAGCCTTTTGAAAGGAATTTATGTTGAGAATAAAACCACAGTAACTGTTTTAATGGAACTACTTTGGAGTCATTATACCCCAAATAAAAATGCTCTAAGTAGTGATCTTAATGTGTTTTTAGTTTCTAGACATGCAGAAATAGATGTTTGTTGGCTTTTTATGTGATTCTTCTGTTTTTAGAAATTAAAGTGAATTCTCTCTTCTTGTAATGAAATTGTATTTCTATTTGTTCTTTACAGTATGTTGATCTGCTGCTGTCTGGTGTTGACAGAATTAGGAATTTGCTTTTTCTCAGCTGTAGGCAGTGATGTATCTTCTAGTTGCATTAGACTAATGACAAAGCTCCATAATGTTTTTGTTCTGGATCAGATTTTTATTTTCACAGAGTGGGCTTTCACACATACTCTAATTAAAAAGCATAATAGTTTCACTTAAATGTTAATTTTTACTGGATAAAATGAATTATGAAAGATTCCTCACCAGAGTAAGTGGAGGATGCTGGTGGTTGGAAACCTCTTGTGGGGGAGTGAGGCACTCATCTGCTAGCCTGACTTGCAGTTTTGGGAGGCTTCTTGCCTATCAGGGACCTGGATTTGGACAGTGGCAGAAAGAGCAAAGACTCATCTATCCCTTTTTGCTCATACATATGAATGCCAATGGTAATGCTAGGGTGGTCGTGAGTGTATCAAAAGTCTTTATAGAGATGTGGGGAGCCCAGAATACTGTCTGAGCATGCAGGGATGGAGTTAGGAAAGCCTGAGATCAGCTGGAGTTGCAACTAGAGAGGGATATGGAGGACAGCAGGGTTACATGGGCAGCAAAAAGGCCCGGTTTTCTTCTCAATGAACACGTAAAAGGCTGAGGTAGTTGGGTACTAGATGCCACTTTGCCTTAGTGTCATGGTTTAATTATGGGCCATTCACTTGAGAGTTGGACTTGACCCTTGTGGATCCCTTCCAACTTAGAATATTGTGTGATTCTGTGAAGAATCATCAATGTTCTATGAGATTAGCCTTAAATTAAGAGAAAGGAGAAACTCCAGTTGACAACTAAGTACCACACAGCAGCTTGCTCACTCTCCCCCTCCAGTGCGATGGGGAGGAGAACTGGGGGTAAAAAAAGGTAAAACTTGTGGGTTGAGATAAGAACAGGTTAATAAATGAAATAAAATAATTAACTGTAATGAAAAGGAGAGAGGGGAATAAAACCCAAGAAACACAAGTGATGCTGACCGATGTCCGGCCAGTCTTTGAGCAGTGATTAGCCACTTCCAGCTCTCTGTTATGAAATATCCTTTTGGCCAGTTCAGGTTATCTGTCTTGTCTGTGCTCCCTCTCAGCTTTTTGTGCACGTGCTCACTGGCAGAGCATGAGACATTGCAAAGTCCTTGACTCAGGGTGAGCACTGCTGGGCAACAGCCAAACAATCTGTGTGTTATCAACATTATTCTTATACTGAATCCAAAACCCAGCACTGTACTAGCTACTAAGGAGAAAATAGACTCTTTTCCATCTGAAACCAGGACTCTTGGTTTGCACTGGTAAGATCTGCCTTCTGGCTTCTCAGGTGCCAGAGCCTAGTGACAGTCTGCAGGAGTGAAATATTTCCCACAGTGTAGACAAGGATTAAGTTAGGGACCACTTCAGCCAATTTCAGAGTTACAAGTCTGTGGGACCAGATGAGATGCCCCTGAGGGTGCTGAGGAAATTGGCTCATGTTATTGTGAGCCCACTCTGTCTTCTCTGAAAGGCCATGGTGATTGGCAGATGACTTGGGGAGGAAATAAACCATAACATTATTTCAATTTTCAAGAAGTAGGATCTGGGAAACTACAGGCTGGTTAGCCTTGCCTCAGTTCTTGGGAAAGTTAAGGAACAAATCCTCCTGGAAGCCATGTCTGAGAATATAAAGTGCAAGAAGGTGATTGCAAGCAGCCAGCTCAGGTTTATCAAGGATAAGTTGTGCTTTATTGCCCTCCCTGCATGACTGGCTGTGTGGACAAGGGGGAAAATGGTATATGTTGACTGTAGAAACACTTGACATGGTCTGCATACCTCACAAATTTGGTGAAGTGGATGATAAGGTGGGCGAAAAACTAGCTGGACTGTGTAATGGTTTTTAAAAAAAAACCAGAACCCAACAAACTGCTTGAGACCCTCCTTCCCTCCCCCATGACAGTGGAGGAGAAAACAAAGAAAACAAGACTGCAAGAGGTTTAAAACCAAGTCACAATTTTACTCTAGGTGGAAATTGCAAACAACACAACAATACAGAAGAAAATGGTTTACCTACAAAACCATCAAAGGCAAAATGCCACCTCCTTCCCCCCCC
>JANEHK010000157.1:147630-176050 GCA_025960845.1 Tachycineta bicolor | reverse complement strand
GGCAAAAACAAAAGTGCCATGTGGCTTTGGAGAACTAAGTACTGTGGCAAACAAATTTCCACAGTTTAACACCTTCTCCAGACAGACAAAACAATGGGGAACAGGGGCAAAACAAAACTTGGAAGGTATGAAAGTATTTACTCTGCAAAGATGTTGATGTGGGTTCCTGCATCGCAGTGGCTGGCAAAAGCTGCAAGCAGCTCCCAACGGCAGCTGTGGCGGCCCTGGCAGTGGTGGTGTGGTGTGTGACAGGTTATTCCTCTCCTGGTGTCTATCAGCCATGTGGTCCTAGCCCCCAGTCCCACATGCCCTCTCCTGCCTGTGCAGCAGCAAAAATGGCTGACCTTCCATTTCTGTCTGTGGGTCTTAGAGTCAGTCCATTAAAGATGATGTAAGGGAGTGTAGAATATGCAATTTAGACTGCCTCCTATCCCTGGAACTAGAACATATTCCATGCCTTATTCTATACCATCTATGTCATGCTCAAATTAATACCTTTTAAACTATATGCATATATATATATATATATATATATATATATATATATAAAATACACACAAGCTCAGGTATTATTTCAGTAGTCACTGACCATCCCTCAAGATTTGGGTCGAGTTCATTTTGTCCTTGACTGATGTTTATGGTATACAGTGGCAGTATGTCTTGATTTGAGACAAGTTTAGGAGGAAATGTCCTGAAATGGGCGTCTCTAAAGAAGGCAGGTTTCGGCACTACCTCCCCCACCGCTGATACGAAAGGAATTTCTTGGAGGAAAGTGAAAAAAACCGTTTATTTAACACACACACAGAGTGCACGCAGGTACAGAAAAAAAAGAATAACGTTAAACATTAAAACCTTCTTGCTGCGGAGAAAGCTGGTGGATTTCAGAGGTCTTTCTGTAGGTGTGTCTCGGCTCCTCTTGAGGTCTGGAGCCAGGATGTGGCATCCCAGAACCTCCTTGCTGGCTCCCAGTGATGGTCTGTTCTCAGACCAGAGCAAAGCTGAACAGTTCTGGAAGAAGCCACAGAAGTCAGCGAAGAAGCTGTATGCAGTCCCAGGAAAACTTCTTACCTCAGCTAACAAAAAAAGAAGCTAGCTAAAAGCAAAGCAGTTAACTCTCCCTCTCTGCTGAGAAAGAACAGGGGAGGATGTGTTTGAACACAAACAGCAGAAAGAATTCCCTTGGCTTTCCCCCAATCCCAGACCTAGATTAAAGTTACAGGACCCATGTCTGGGCATAAAGCAGATGATAAAGGATACAGTATCATAAAGTCACCCCAAGACACAGTATCATTCAACAACCAGTATTACACAGGCACTTCATTACAGAGGGTTCTCACACAAAATCAAATCCCTTTGAGGTACACATTGTGTTTCCCCTTTCTTCTGCATTACCCACCAAGTGCATCCTGGTCCTTGAGCAAAAAGAATCTTGCAGATGGGTTTGCCTTTGCTTGAGGCAGGGCTAATCCAAACTCTTTCCTAACATATTTCTCATACGCACCACGGGGACTGTCTGCACGCTGCTGTATGCAGGGATTCTGATTGGGCAGAGCCAGCTCAACTGGTAGAGCCTCTAGTGTTAACTAACCTGGTAGCCTTCACTAAATGCAGTTGGGGTGTAACAGGCTTTGGATCCTTTGTATCCCCAACTCCAGAACCCCAGGGGTTGTCCTTGATTCTCCTCTGATACTTTCTGCCAGAAGCTCCAGGAAGGACCATTCTCCCCAGCTGCAGTGTAGAGTATGTTCTTCACATCATGTCCTGTTCTGACTGGTCCAAGGGCTATTGCATGAGCAATCTCCTGTTTAATTTGTTCAAAAGACTGTTGCTGTTCAGGGCCCCATTTAAAATACTTTTTCTTCCATGTCACGAGATAGAGAGGGCTTACAGTTGTACTTTTCTCCAAAACTTCCTCTGCTGTGTTTCCCCATATGATGACATCATCAACGTACTGCAAATGTTCTGGAGACTCACCCTTTTCCAGTGCAGCCTGGATTAGTCCATGGCAAATAGTGGGACTGTGTTTCTACACCTGGGGCAATCGATTCCAGGTATACTGCACACCCTTCCAGGTGAAAACAAACTGTGGCCTGCACTCTGCTGCTTAAAGGAATGGAGAAAAATGCATTAGCAATGTCGATGGTGGCACCACTTTGCTGCCTTGGACTCGAACTCATGCTGAAGTTTGAGCATGTCCAGCACAGCAGCACTTAGTGGTGGTGTGACTTTGTTCAGGCCACAATAGTCTACTGTCAGTCTCCATTGGACTTACACACTGGACATATAGGACTATTAAAGGGCGAGTGAGTCTTGCTGACCACTCCCTGGGTCTCCAGTTCACAAATCATCTTATGGATAGGAATCACGGAATCTCAGTTGGTGCAGTATTGCTGATGATGTACTATTGCAGCAGCAATTGGAACTTGTCGTTCTTCAATCCTCAGCAGTCCCACAGTAGAAAGGTCTTCTGAGAGACCAGGCAAGGTCTAGTTTCTTCTGTCTGCACAGCAGCTATCCCAAAAGCCCAGTGGTATCTTTTTGGGTCTTTGAAATACCTGATTCTGAGGTTATTTATGCCAAGGATGCATGGGGTCTCTGGACCAGTCACAACAGGGGGTTTTTGCCACTTCTTTGCAGTCAAGCTCACTTCAGCTTCCACTACAGTCAGCTGCTGGAATCCCATCATCCCAGAGATGGAGATAAATTCTGTCCCTACGTATCTTGATGGCATCAGGGTACATTGTGTGCTGGTGTTAACTAGAGCCTTATACACTTATGAGTCTGATGTGCCAGGCCATTGGATCCACACAGTCCAATAGATCCAATTGTTACTTTCTTCTACCTGGTGAGAGGCAAGGCCCCTCTAGTTCTAGTTATGGTACTCATTGCTCCCTCCCTGTAAATATGACTTGGAGGTCCCTTCCAGAGGATCAGACATGACATCATCCCTTCTCTTCTGCCTAGGAGTGTGTTCATGGGAGATTGGAGCAGCATTTTTCCTTGATGAATTTCCTGTGGTAGTTGTTCCTCCTTTCAACTCACGTACCCTTGCTGCTAGGGAAGAGGTGGGTTTTCTGTCCCACTTCCTTGTGTCTTCTCCATATTCATGCAGGTAAAACCACAGATTACCTCTCTCCCTGGCCTGGGGGTGCCTGATCCTAATAGCAGAAATGCTGGTCTGTATTGGCGAGATGTGGAAAGTTTCTTCCTTAAACTTCTCTCTGAGTTTCTGGTGGCACCCTTCAATTTTCTCTTCCTGGTTCTGGACATGCTCAGCCAGTTCTGTTTCCACAGCTGAGACATGGGCCTGTAATGGGGTGACAATAGTGTCTTCATATATCCAGAGTTTGATAGCCAAAGCACTCACTTTGTCTTCTCCCTCCTTCCATTGCAGCGATGCTAAGTAGTGGGATTATATCTTTGGCCCGAGCCGTACAAATTTCTGCCACATCTGTGATGTACACTGGATGCAGTCCAGACTTTTAGGGAATTCTGCATCATCTGAAACAATTATCTCCATCGCAGCTATTTCTCTTGGGCACTGGATACCTCGTTCCACTGGCCTTGCTGCACATAGAGGTCTTCTCTGAAAAGGTATATTTCCCTCATTTGACAGGAGTTGCCTCTAGAGGCTGAGATTTTTTATGCTTTTTTCCAATCCTCTGGTCAATAACCACATCCCAGGACAGGGATCCCCGTTGCCTGGCTTCACCACCATCTAAGTTTGTATCATTGGCTGTGGCATCCCAGATTCAGAGCAGCCAGGTCAATATGGACTCATCTGATGGGTGAACTCTTTACGCAGCTGATGCAGGGACATGGATTGAATGACTGTGTCTTCCACTGGTTGTGAAGGTTCTTCCTCCCCTTTGTCACTCACTATGTGAACTGATTTGGTCCTGGATTTCCTCTTTGTATGGGAGCAACTGCTAGTGGCTTGGGCTGTCCTTCTGGTTCAGCTGCAGGTCTTAAAGAGACAGTCTACTAAAGATGATGTAGAAGGGGTGTAGAATACACAATTTGGACTCTGCCTCCTATCCCTGTAACTAGGACAGACTGCTAGACTTGGAGGGGCGTGATCAGCAACACAAAGTCCAACTGGTGGCCAATTGCTAGTGGTATTTCTTAGAGATGGATACGGGAGCCAATTCTGTTTAATGTCTATGAACAACTGGATAACACAACTTTGTCCCCTCTCTACAAGTTTGCAGATAAGACCAAATAGTGGGAAACAGTCAATATGTTATAAGGCTGGGATGTTATTCAGAAGGACCTCAATAGGCTGGAGAAATGGTCTGGTAGGCACCTCATGCAGTTCTGTCGCCGAGACACACAAAGCAATCACGCGCAGACAGAAATCATTTGCAAGCAGAGGTTCTTCCAGCTCCTCCTGAGAGAGCGGAGAGAGAAGGAAGACCCCTCTTTGTTTATTCTTTACTTTTTTATACATTTGTGGATCTGGCAGAAGATTGGCTTTTTGGGGTTTCCACCCCTCCGCCTCAGTGGCCAGACCAACTGTCAGTTACAGTTGTTTTTCAGGTTAGAAATATGTAAACAAAGGACGAAGAATGAAAAACAAAGGATTTGTTTATGTTACATCTATGGGAAAGGTAGAAAAAACTGCTCTAATATTGTACAGTAACTAAAAGATCAGACTCCATTATGAAATTCAAAAGGCTAAATAAAAAACTCAGAAAAAACAGGATAACATCTCACTCTTTTAACTTTAAAAAAAGAAAAAACAGAGAAAGAAAAATGAACAAATTTACAAAGGGAATATATACAAATTCAATCACTGTCTGTGGAGGAATCATCAGAGTGATCACTCGAGGATTCACCCACTTGGTGGTTTTCAAGTTGATCACGGCTTCCACCTTGCCTGTCAGCTGAATTCTGCCTCTGTGGTCGCAGGTCAGGACGGACACACTTTGAAGATAGCCAGCCTGTCCCAGTGTCCATGGACACACACGCATACCCTCGCCCCATAGCGATCAGGTCATAAGGTCCTTCCCATTGCTTGGTGACTAAATTTCGGACCCGTACCTTCGCTCGAGGCTGTTGCTCACCATCCGAAGCCTGCAACGAGAGATGATGGTTCAAAACGACAGGATTATTTGAGTTCTGTGGCACTGTAAGGTGATTGATGGTGTACAAAGCCTTTGCCAACCGACTGTATGGGGTTTCACCCTGCATTCCCCGTTTCTGCTTCTGAAGAACACGTTTGAGTGTACCATGATTGCGTTCTACAATCGCCTGTCCCATCAGAGAATGAGGGATGCCAAAGTTATGTGACACACCCCATGACTAGGAACTGCCGTACCTGCTGCGAGGCATAAGCAGGACCATTGTCGGTTTTCACAGCAGAAGGTATGCCAAGAACAGCAAAGGCCTGCCTCCAGTGGGCAATGACATCTCGGGCTTTCTCTCCTGTGTGAGCAGAAGCCCACATCGCAGAGGAGAACATGTCCACCGTGACATGCACATACTTGAGCTGGCCGAACTCGGCGACCTGGGTAATATCGGTCTGCCAAAGCTCCAAGGCTTTAAGGCCTCTGGGGTTAACCCCTGCCAGCAATGGCGCACCAAGGGCGTGACAATCGTCACACGACTCGACAATTTCATTAGCCTCAGTGGCTGTCAGTTGAAACTGCTTCTGCAGTGTATGCGCATTTTGGTGGAAAAACCCAAGCGATGCCTAGGCCTGCGCGAGCACATCAGGCTGAGGGGCTACCCACGCTGGGTTAGCCAACTTGTCAGCCCTTGCGTTACTTTCCGCTACAAATCCTGGCAAATTAGTGTGACTCCGTACATGCAGAACGTAATATGGATGAACTCTGGCCTGAATTGCACACCACAGGGTCTTCAGTAAATTAAACAAGGCAGGGTTACTGACCTCCTTCAAGACTGAATAACCCAATCGCTGTGCGATGTTGGCAACATAGGCGGAGTCTGTGATCAAATTGAAAGGTTCCTGGGAAAATTTCTCAAATGCCATGACAGCAGCCTTTAGTTCAACCAGTTGGGCTGACCCATCCTCATGGCCTTCCAAAACCTGACACTCAGATCCATCCTGCCAGGTAACAATGGCTTTTCCTGTTTTGCCCGAACCGTCAGTGAAGACGGTGGGACCTTGCACTGGTTCTTGGCTATTTTAGGGTTGTAGAGAAAATTGAGTATTTTTGGCCACTTGCAATAGCTTGTGGCTAGGCAGATGATAAGTAATCTGCCCTGAAAAACCCTCGAAGCACTTTGCAGCGAAACATTGTTCGCATAGCTCCAATCAAATTCCTCCCTCTGAACCGGGAGTATGATCTTTGAGGGATCTGCACCCATCAATTGCAAACAGCGTTGCTGGCACTTGATTATCAAGCGCACAATCAATTCAAACAGCGCCGTCGCCGTCTTATGCGGCTGATGAGGCAGGAAGACCCATTCCAAGACGTGCAGAGGATCAGTCCAATCATCATTCCACTGGCTGATGATACCTGTAGGATGTAAATCAGGAGTGGTAATGAACACAGTGACATCAATGGAAGGTTCAATGCGGTACACTTGGCAAGCCAAAACAGCTTGCTGAACCTCCTCCAGCACTTTTCGTGCCTCAGAGGTTAATTCATGAGGTGACTTTAAATCAGTGTCCCCTTTCAACAATTCAAACAAGGGAGACAGTTGTGCTGTGGTCAGTCCCAAGTAAGGACGTAACCAAGTGATGACACCTACCAGCTTCTGAGCATCATTCAGTGTCTTCACCGATTGCACAAATTGCACGTCCTGGTGACGGATTGTCCGTTCCAGAATTTTGACCCCCAAATATTTCCAGGGGGCTTGTTGTTGTACCTTTTCTGGAGCTACCTGCAGTCCATGTGAATGCAGAGCATCCAACAACTGAGGCTGTATCATCAGCAGCTCATCCTGGGTGGGTGCAGCCACCAAAATGTCGTCCATATAATGATAGACGTGAGCTTCAGGAAACTGCTTGCGAACTCCAGACAAGGCACGGGCTACATACCATTGGCACAACATTGGCGAATTACGCATTCCTTGAGTAAGAACTCTCCATTGATACCGCTGTGCGGGCTCTGCATTGTTTATTGTTGGTACCGTGAAGGCAAATTTTGGTCTGTCATCGGGATGCAGAGGGATCGTAAGAAAACAATCCTTCAAATCCACAATGAGGACCGGTCAGTCCGCAGGAAGCATGGTAGGCAATGGCATACCAGCCTGCAATGTTCCCATGCCTCCCATCACGGCATTGATCATTCGGAGGTCTTGTAGCAACCTCCATTTCCCAGACTTCTTTTTGATACAAAAGACAGGAGTGTTCCAGGGACTGGTAGATGGTTCCAAATGCCCCTGATCCAACTGCTCCTGTACGAGTTCATGAAGGGTGACTAGCTTGTCATGAGGGAGGAGCCACTGGTTCTCCCAGATGGGTCTGTCCACCAGCCACCATAAAGGAGGCGTGGGACACTCTGCGCCCTTCATCACAGTGGCCCCAATCAAAAATCCGTTCCAAATCGCACCCCCCACGCGGCCAATACATCCCTCCCCCAGGGGTTCTGAGGAATCTCAGTAACATGAGGCCAAATTATGGCTGTCTGTCCCTCCGGGTTTGTGATGGCCACGGGATTCTGGCTCACGTAGCATTGCTTCGTTCCTCCGAAGCCCGCGATCAGTGTCTTTGCCAGGGTCAAAGGCCACTGCGGGGGCCAAGCATCCAGGGAGAGGATGCTCATGTCGGCCCCAGTATCTAGGAGGCCACGAAGGTGAATCTCCGATGGCATGGCACCAACCATGGACACGGTACACAGCGTCTCAGGACGGTCTTTGGTCAGGACAGCAGTCCAGCGCACCTGGGGTGGCCCTGTAAAGCCGAAGCCACCGTCTCCTCGCGACCGGTCCTCGGTTCTGCGAACAGAAGACTTCAAAGGAACAAGTTGAGCAATTTGTGTGCCTTTTGGAATAGTCAGAGGGGGGGTGGGTGTGGAGACCATTGTGTGAATCTGTCCCGAAAAATCCGCATCAATCAGTTCTGTCAAAGCCTGCCAAACCAAGGGTTGATAGGTGTTATGAGTAGCACCCTGAAGGACAGGAAAGGCCTGAAGACCCTCAGATGAAGCAGTAGCACCTGCCTTATCCTGCCCTGTAGACCCCACGGGGTCAGATGCAGGCACTGCAGGTCCTGCACCAGCACTCAATCCTTCAGCCTTAGCCTTTACTTCGTCCCAGAACTGGCCGCGGTCTCTCGGCCTTACAGTCACCTGACAAGGGGGGAACGTCCAAGCTGTTGTCGAAGAGCCAACAGCGCGGGAACTTTTGCTCTTATCAAAGACCGGCCGCATTCCAGCCGTGTCCCCGCTCGCGCTGAACTTAAACACCTCGCCGCCCGTAGCCGCCGTAGCGCTCGCAGCGGGAAGCGGGGGCGGGGTCGGACTATCCGCTGGTGTCGGGCCCGCCGCAGCGGAGCTGGAGCCCGCACCGGCTGCCGGAGACCGGTCAGATGCCTCTGCGGCAAGCACAACTGCCGGGGAATTCATATTGCGTCTAAGCGGAGGCGGAGATCGCGCCTCCTTCCCTGGCGGGGCCGCGTCGGTCTCTGCTGGCAGTCCATTAGAACTGGCCGCATCAGAGCCTCTTCCCGCCCCGCGAGCATCGCCAGCAGCCCATAGGGCCGGCATGGGAGGCGGAGTGTCCGGAACCCCTCCGATAAGGGGTCCTGCAGGGGTGTGAGAGTCCGCGGCCCCCCCCCACTCCAGAGCGGGGCGAAGCTGTCAGCCCGCTCATGGGGGCGGCGCCTGCCGAGAGGCCGACTGGGGCTTTGCCTCCGGCATCGTCCTGTGGCGGCGCGGGGGCAGACGGGACCGGTGGGGCCGGCCCCGCCCCGCTCCGGCCGCCTTGCAGTGCGGGGACCGGCGGGGCCGGCCCCGCCCCGCTCCGGCGGCTCCACTGAGTGGGGGCCGGCAGAACCGGCCCCGGGCTTGGTGGGGCTCTGCCCCTCCTCTGCCCGAGACCAGTGCCGGAACCCGACGGGAGGAACCCCTCCGCGCAGGAACGGGGCTGCTAGTCTGCGAGCTGGGGGGCGGTCAACTTAAACACAGCTTTCTCAAATAATTTCCACTGCAAATACACCTTTGCGAGTTCTTCATCATATTCTATATCAAGGGAGTCCAGCATACAGTCCCTCAGGGCATACCACTCTCGTCAATTTAGTATAGATCCCAGAGTGGGAAAGAACCCATGCCTCCAGTCCCATGCGAATAGACTCTGAAGCCCCTCTTGGGATATCTGAGCACCTTTCCACTCCAAGATATCCTCCCAAAGTTTCCAGACTAAAGAATCCTCCATGATAAACACAAAACAGGGAAAGGGGAAGGAAAACCTCACCAAAACGTTCCTCACACGGGGTCACCAGATGTCGCCGAGACACACAAAGCAATCACGCGCAGACAGAAATCATTTGCAAGCAGAGATTCTTCCAGCTCCTCCTGAGAGAGCGGAGAGAGAAGGAAGACCCCTCTTTGTTTATTCTTTACTTTTTTATACATTTGTGGATCTGGCAGAAGATTGGCTTTTTGGGGTTTCCACCCCTCCGCCTCAGTGGCCAGACCAACTGTCAGTTACAGTTGTTTTTCAGGTTAGAAATATGTAAACAAAGGACGAAGAATGAAAAACAAAGGATTTGTTTATGTTACATCTATGGGAAAGGTAGAAAAAACTGCTCTAATATTGTACAGTAACTAAAAGATCTGACTCCATTATGAAATTCAAAAGGCTAAATAAAAAACTCAGAAAAAACAGGGTAACACAGTTCAACAAGGACAAATGCCAAATCCTGCACCTGGGGAGGTAAACACCCCACACCAGTTCAGACTGAGCACCAGCTAGCTAGAAAGGAGCTTTGCAGAAAAGGACATGAGGGTCCTAGAGGATAAACTGAATGAGAGACAGCAGTATGCCCTTCTAGTGAAGGTCTAGCAAATACTGGGCTGTTTCAGCAAGAGTGTAGTAGCAGCTTGAGGGAAGAGATGGTTTTCTTCTATTGAGCTGTGGTGGTTTGACCCTGGCTGGATGTCAGGCATCCACCAAAGCAACTCTGACTTCCCTCAGTTGGGCAGGGGAGGGAAAATACAACAAATGGTTCATGAGTTGAGATAAGGACAGGGAGAGATCACTCACTAATTACCATCATGGGCAAAACAAACATGATTTGGGGAAATTACTGAATTTATTAGCAATCAAAATCAGAGCAGGATAATGAGAAGTAAAACAAATCTTAAAAACACCTTCCTTCCACCTCTCTCTCCTTCCCAGGCTCTACCTCCTTCCCCCCATACCCCAGTGGCACAGGGAGGCAGGGACTGGGGGTTACAGTCAGTTCATCACAGGTGGTTTCTGCTGCTGCTTCCTCTTCAGGAAGAGGAGCCCTTCCCCTTCTCCAGCTTAGGGTCTTTTCCATGGGAGACAGTCCTCCACAAACTTTTCCAACGTGAGTCCTTCCCATGGGCTATAGTTCTTCATGAACTGCTCCAGCATGGGTCCCTTTTCATGGGAGGCAGTTCTTCAGGCACAACTTGTTCCAATGCCCCATGTGGTCCCAAGTCCTACCAGGAAACCTGCTCTAGTGTGGGCTCCTTTCTCCGTGGGTCTGCCGGTCCCTGCCAGAACCCTGCTCCAGCATGGGCCTACCATGGGTTCATAGCCTCTTCTCAGGCATTCACCTGCTCCAGCATAGGTCTCCTCCAGGGGCTGCAGGTGTAACTGCATCCCCATGGATCTACGTGGGCTGCAGGGGCACAGCTGCTTCATCATGGTTTTCACCATGGGCTGTAGGGGAATCACAGCTCCAGTGCCTGGAGCACCTCCTCCCCCTCCTTTTCCACTGACCTTGGTTGCTCCTCTCACATATTCTAAATCTGCTCTTCTCTGGCTACAATCCTGTGCAATAACTTTTTAATTTTTTCTTCTTAAATATGTTATTACAGAGGCGTTACTACCATCTCCGATTGGCTTGGTCTTGGCCAGGGCCATCTTGGAGCTGGCTGGCATTGGCTCTGTTGGAAATAATGGAAGCTTCTGACATCTTCACACAAGCCACCCCTGTAGCCCCCTGCTACCGAAACCTGGCCATGCAAACCCAATGCACCGGCATTTGGGATTCCAGGTGTGATCTTGTGTCCAGTTCTGGGCTCCCTAGTACAGGATGGACATGGACATGTGGTGTGGTTGACATGCCTGAGGGATTGGATTCCATCCAGAGGGACCTGGACAAGTTTGAGAAGTGGTCATATATGAACCTCATGAGGTTCAACAAGGTCAAGTGCAAGGTTCTGCACCTGGGTTGGGGCAACCCCTGGTATTAATCCAGGCTGGAGGATGAACAGATCGAGAGCAGCCCTGTTGAGAAGGACTTGGGGGTGCTGGTGAATGAGAGGTTGGACATGAGCTGGCAATGTGAACTTGCAGCCCAGAAACCAGACATGTCCTGGGCTGCATCCAAAGCAGCGTGTCCAGCAGTTTAAGGGAGGTGATTCTGCCTCTGCTCTGGTGAGGCCCCACTTGCAGTGCTGCATCCAGCTCTGGAGTCCTTAGTACAAGACATGCACCTCTTAGAGTGGGTCCAGAGAAGGGCCACAAAAGTGATCAGAGGACTGGAACACCTCTTCTATTAGAAAAGACTGAAACAGTTGGGGTTGTTTAGGCTAGACTCTGGGGAGACCTTATTGTGATCTTTCAAGGGGGGACTTAAAGATTGAGGGAGCCTTTTTAGCAGGGCCTTTTTCAATAGGACAAGGGGTAATGGTTTTAAACTAAAAGAGGGTAGATTCAAATGTTTCCCCATCCCTGTAAACATTCAAGGTTAGATTGGATGTGTCTCTGAGCAACCTGATCTAGTTAAGGATGTCCCTGTTCATTTCAGGAGGGGATTGGACTAGATGATCTTTAAAGGTCCCTTCCAATCCAAATGAGTAGCATCTCTGTATTCTTCCCATGTCACTTGACCTTGCTTCCACTGGTCATACATGTTCCTCTTTTGCCTTATTTCCAAGAGAAGATTCCTGTTCAGCCAAGCCGGCCTTCTGCCTTGCCTGCTTGACTTCCAACATTTGGGAATTGCCTGCTCCTTTGCCCTTAGGATGTGATGTTTAAAAAGTGACTAGCACTGATGGACCTCAGCACCTGTAAAAACATTTTTCCAGGGGACTTTACTCACTAGTTTCCTGAGCAGGCTGAAGTCTACTCTCCTTGTGTCCAGGGTTGAGGTTTTGCTGACACTTTTCCTCGTGTCACTAGAGATTTTAAAATCAATTGCTTTGTGGTTGCTGTGGCCAAGGTGGCTGCCAATCACCACTCACAAGATCCACTCAGTTGACAAGCAGTAGCTCAAGGAGGGCATCTTTCCAAGGTGGCTTGCGTAGTACCTGTCTCATGAAGTTGTCTTTCAGGCTTTTAAGAAATCTTCTGGCCTGAGTTGTGTGATACTCCCAGTTAATTTTTGTCAAGTTGAAGTCTCCATAAGGACAAGGACAGTTGACTTGGAAGTGTCCGTTAGCTGCTCAAAGAATAATTCATCAGCATCATTGTCCTGGCTAGGAGGTCTAGAGTAGACTCCCATGATGACATCCTGTCTTGGTTTGAAAAGACAGGTATCTGCTAGGGAGAGGCAGGCCTCTCTAGGAATGGGGAATTTAAATCCTTCCCTCTGTGTTATTATAATTTGGAAGGTTTAAAAAAACCCAACTTTTCAGTCAGAGCTATGGGGAAAGGAATAACAGTCCTTTACTAGTAACTGTAACAGGACAGACAAACAACAACAGCAGTTATAATAATAGTAAAACAGAACCAAGAACCCTGAGGGGCAAACGGTGGAAACTCCAGCGCTGATGGCTGGAAGCAGTGGATTGTCCTTGGCAGGCAGGGGGGTGTCCTGGCAGGCGAAGCGAGCAGTGCCGGAGAAGCTGCAGTGGCTGGACCCAGGCTGACTCAAAATCCAGCAGGGCAGCAAAAAAACCTCCGAATTTCTGGGCGCTCCAACAGATGACAGAATTCTCAGGACCGAACCCCTCCGTTAACCGTGGAATCCGCGCAGGCACCAGTCGCTCCACCGTCCTCCTCACGGAAAAACTGAGAGCTGAGAGAAAAAAAAAAAAACAACCCCCATCCGCCGCTCCCCAGGAGCCTTTTTTCCTCCCCCAAAACTAAGTGATCAACTTTCTTTTTCCGGGTTGAGCACCCTTTAACAATCAATATTTAGTCTCCTAGCAACTTATGGGGGGGAGAAAAATTCCACAGGAAAACTTAACCCCCAACACATCCAGTTTATTTTTTCATCCCTTGATTCTTACCCAGAGGCTCTCAACTGTGCCATTGCCTACTGTGAGTTCCATACATTCTAATCCTTCTATTACATAGAGTGCCACTGCCTGCCTCACCTTCCCTACGTATTCTTCCTTATAGCAGTGTCCTTTCACGCTTGGCAGGCGTGCAGCCTAGCTCAGTTCTGCACTGCCACTATGAGGATCGGTCAGGGTTACAGGCAGGGCGAGTAACCTCCTCCCGGTAGGTTCTTGGTTCCCCACACCAGCGAGTGGACATGATGAAGTTGCGACGGAAAAAGAGTCGTCTCTCTTTAGGCAGGGTAGAAGGTAAGTATATTAAGGGGAGTCTGGCAAGGAGCTCCGCCTCAGACCACTGCTGCCCAGAGAGAGCAGAGATCAAAGCTTGACAGCCACTTATAAACGGGGGAGGGCTGACAATGGGTCAGCCAACCAGGGAACACAGGGGTGGCAACAGGGGTGTCAACCTTTGAACCATTGACAAATCACAGAAGGGTAGGAGGGGATTCCCCGGGCACCAGCCTGTCACTTGACACCTCTCCTGGATCTTTCCAGAATCCAGGGAAGGGTCTCGAAGTGACAGACAGGGTGACCACGAGGAGAGGGGGGGAAGCTGACAAGGACAGGTGCAGGGAAGGAATGATTGACAGAAAACGTCTGGTTATATAACTAACTCAAAAGGGGGAAAACTATTACAAAACACAGGGGGGTACAGTGGACTAAACCATTACAAAAATAACTTATAAATCTTACAAAAATAACTTAATAAAACCACTCTCACACCACTACACCTCCTGAAGAACCTGGAACCATCTAACAGGACATTCCAGTCACAGGACTCATCCCACCAGGTTTCACTTATGCCAATGATGTTGAATCTCTGGGCCAAAGCTTTGAGCTCCTCTTGTTCCTCATGCTGTGTGCATTGGTATAGAAACATTTCAGGTGTGGTACATTGTAGTCAACATCTCATGTAGTACATTGAGGGATCCCATTAGTACCTGTTTCCTCAAGTTTTGGCACACCATCCCATCACTCAACACTGGCAAGCCTGGGTTTGTCCTTTTACCCCTTCCAATCTAGTTTAAAGCTCTATCAATGAGCCCCACTAGCTCCTGTGCTAGAGCTCTTTTTCCCCTCTGAGAAAGGTATATCCCACCAGGTGTCAGTAGACCAGGTGTTGAGTGAGATCATCCCATGGTCAAAAAACCCCAAATTTTTCTGCTGGCACCAACGTCGGAGCTACACAGTGACCTGATGGGTCTGCGTATTCCTATCAATATTATTCCTTGATACCAGAAGATTCAAGGAAATCACTGTCTGTGCTCCTGATCCTTCTACCAATCGCCCCAGGCCTCTGAAGTCTCTTTTGATTGCCCTCAGACTTCCCTTTGTTATTTGTCACTGCTGGCTTGAACAACCAATCAGGGATAGTAATCAGAGGGCCTTATTAGACTGAAAAGTTTTCCAGTAATGTCCCTTATCCAAGCCTCTGGGAGACTGCAGACTTCCCTGTGAGTTGGGTCCAGTCTGAATATCGGACCCTCCATTCCTCTTAGAAGGGAGTCTCATTACAATTACCTTTCTTCTCTTAACAGAGGAAGTCATGATGTGCATACAGGTGGGGTTACTTTAGGAGACCCTTCTATCCCAGAAGGACTTTCACCCATCTCATTTGTTGTCTGGCCTTCTAGTTCCAGGGCCTCATACTTGTAGAAAGTGCCAGTCCTACTTGTCAAATTCTGAGGAGGAGGAACCTTCCTCCTGGTGCATGCAACCTGCTTTCAGCTTTCGTCTTTAACAGACCCTTGACTAGTTACCCTGCAGGGTTCTGAGTCCTCCTGCTTCTCCACTACGATGGAGGCTTGAGACTCCTGAGAATCTTTAGACTATAGCATCTCTGAAAATAACCATTCAGTCTCTTGCTTGTTCACTCAAATACTATTTAGCCTGTTCCCTTCCTCCTGTAGCTTCTTCACCTGGTGACACAGCTCCTCAAACACAGCACACCTTCTGCAAAAGAACTGCTTGTCTGCCCCAGCCTCTCACAGAGGCATCAAGCACTCCTAGCAACCTGTGACCTGGAGAGTTTCATCTACCATCAGCAGGTCTGTTCTGTCTCTCTGGAGGCCTAGGCACGGCTGGGTCAGTGACTCCCACAGCTACAGGTGATTGAGCTCTATGGCATGTCAACACCATAACTGAGGTAGCTTACACTAGTATGCTAATCCTGGGGTTTAAGATTCTTTCTTTTGTTTCTTTCTCTCAAAGAATTTTCCCCCGTATGTATTGCTAGGAGACAATAATGACTGGGTACTTAAGAGAGACATAAGAAGTGGCCTCAGCTCAGGGGAGGGGTCTAGCTGGCTACTCTCTCTTTTTACCTGGAGGTTTCTCTGGGAAGGGCAGAGATACCACGAGAATTGGGCTGGAAAAAGAAGGGGTTGGGGCAGCTGCTAGCTCTCTTGTGCTCAGCTTCAGAGGAGGACGGTTGTAGCTGCTGCTTGGGGGAGGGAATTCACTGCTGCCGTCGGAGCCCAGCCCAGGCCTGCTTCTTCTGCCATGAGGTGAGCCTCTGCTCGTGAGAGCAGCCACTGAACTGGGACCTTATTAACACCCTACCTCACTAAAAAAGGATTTTCACCATCTGCTGTCATGCCTCAGGGGAAAACCCCAGGATCCCAAACCCTTTCCCCTCCCAGGGAGCCTTTTCCCTGCCCTGCTCGGGAGCCAGGCTGCTGCTGCCCTGCCCCTGCTGGTTTTCTGGGTTTTTTTTTACCACTGCTCCGAGTTTTCACTACGTTGTAGGTCTGCACCCCCTGCCCTGCCGGGATGCCCCGCAGTTCCGTTCCAGCTACAGCTGCCAATTTCTGATACATCTCATCTACCACTCCAAGACTTTGCTCATCTCTGCCTTCCCACCTTGCTACTCCGAGGTCCCTGCTACAGCTCCTTTTTGCTATCCAGAAGGGGCGTCAGAATCGGCTGCCCCTGGGGGTTTGTAAAGGAAGCCCCATTTCCATCCCTTCTGCCGAGCCCATTTGCCATTGTCCATGTAGAGACAGCTGGACTTGTGCCACAGCACCCCCTGCAGCCAAGGGGGAGTCATCGCACCTGCCCTGCCTGTCTGAGTGTGCCAGCAACCCTGCCTGATGCGACATTAACTACACCAAAGGGGAAATTGCTTAAACAGTGGGAAGAGACTGTTTATTGGGCTTTCTGCTCATTTGTTGTTGTTACCATTGTTGTTGTTTGTTTGCCTTGTTATACATACACACACTAGTAAAGAACTGTTATTCCTTTTCTTGTATTTCTGTCTGAAAGCCCCTTAATTTCAAAATTATAGTAATTCAGATGGAAGGGGTTCATATTTTCCATTCCAAGGGAGGCTTCTGCCTTCCTTAGCAGATACCTGTCTTTCAAGCCAAGACAGCTAATAAGGCTGGGGATGAAAGGCTCTCTTTGTGCTCTTCTCCACCAGCTACCAAGACTGTTTTCTGCCTCTATTGGCTGCTCTCAGATGATCAGAGAGGAGCTCTTCCTGCTCATCCTTCCTGTGCGAAGTGCTATGCAAACTGCCATGCCATGCCTTTACTGCATGCCATGCCCCTGTTTGCCCACTCCTGTTCACTGTGCTCTGGATTGCTTGCGCTCCCTAGAGCCATTTAAATCTCCCTTGGATGTTGTGTTGTTTTTGCATGGCCTGGTTTTTGGTAGTGGGGGGGCCACAGAGGTGTCTTCTGTGAGAAGCTGCTAGAAGCTTCCACCATGTCCAGCAGACCCAATCCCTGATGGCTCTGAAGATGGATGTGCCACTGGCCAAGGCTGGGCCAATTAGAGATGGTGGTAATGCCTATGCAATAACATATTTAAGAAGAAAATCAAAACACAATTGGGTATGCAGTTGTAATTTTCCAGCCAGGGAAGAAGAGGAGGTGAGAACATGTGAGGGAAACAACTATGTAGACACCGAGGTCAGTGAAGAAGGGGGGGCAGGAGGTGCTCCAGGTGCCAGAGATGAGATTCCTCTACAGGCTGTGGTGATAACCATGGTGAAGCAGGCTGTTCCCCTGCTGCCCATGGGGGTCCATGGGGGATGCAGACATCCATCTGCAGCCTGTGGGGGAGGTGCCCACGCCTGAGTGGGTGCATGCCCAGAGGAGGCTGTGATTCAGCGGGAGACACAGTGGAGAGAGAGGGCCCCTGCTTCCAAGCTGGAGCAGCTGTCCTTGGAGGACTGCACCCCGTGGAAGAGTGTCCCATACTGCAGCAGTTTTGGGAGGACTGCTGCTCGTGAAAGTGGATCCATATCATAGAGGTTCACAGAGAGCTGTCTCCCATGGGAGGGGACCCCATGGTCTCACAGGGGAAGGACTTCTCTCCCTGAACAGTGGAAGAAAACCTCAGGTGACTGACCAAAACCCCCACTCCCTGTCTCCCTGCACTGTTGGTGGAAAGGAGGGAGGAGTTGGGGGAAGAAAAGGTGTTTTCAAGGGCTTATTTTACTTCTCATTATCCTCCTCTGACTTTGTTAGTAATAAATTCACTTTGTACCTCTAAGTTGAGCCTGTTTTGCCCTTAGAGTGTCTTCTCCCAGTCCTTATCTCAACTCATGAAGCCTTCATTAAATTTTTCTCTCCTCTGTCCAGCTGGAGCAGGGGAGGGTGAGCGAGCAGCTTAGGTGGGTGCCTAGTGTGTGGCCAGTGTCAAACCAAGACAGATGCTTCTGGCAACGCCCCCTCTTCATCTGATTGGCTGCTGGAGGTCTGCATGAGGCTGAGGCTCGAGGCTGCTGCTCATTTGTTCCTGAGCTGGTGACCCCCCTTGTACAGCCTGATCTAACCCTCACCCCTGGGCTTACCTCAGTTGCTGCTGCTGCCACTGTCACCTCACCAACTGTGGCATGTAAAAATTATGCAAGACTGGAATGGGATCATATATTTTGGATACTTCCTGTGTATGTCAACAGGAAAGAAATTAGAAACTTTAAATCATGAAACCATTGGGATGACCATTGCTTATGAGACCAAGAGAAAGCAAGATGGATGTGTGGTATGACAGGCAGACGTTTGGGTGGTGTATTTGGAGAAAGTACAAGCTGATAGCTAAGAAGCACGTGCACTAGTGAGTTAAAGAAAGAAACTGGGGAAAGGAGCGGAACAAGTTTAAAGATTGACTGAAGTAGGCATTAAAGTTCTTGAAGCTTTTTATTATAAAGACTGTACAATTCCCATATTAAAGATAGTATGTTCCTAATATTGTTTTTCCTTGTAAACAACTGTAGTTTCTGTGGGTTTAACTGACTAAAGAGAGATTCTCTGTGATGATGAGTGGGAGTGGTTGTGAAGCCATTCTCTTTGTTATGTTTCCATTATAAGGAAATGTTTGAGAATTCCTCAAGGTAGAACATGGATAATATTTTAATGATCTGGCATAAGGGTTTTTATGTTCTACTATAAATTTTTACTTTTTTTTCAATACACTTGTGTTATTTTGGGTTCAGACAAGCCCTTAGTTTTGCAAGTCAGACCATTGTCTGGGCATGAGACCTGCTGAGAGGAATCAACAGAAGTGGCTCCCCTTATATTATTGTGCAGACTCTGGGGAATGGGTGTGTCTGTTCTGCCTTCAGGGATATAGGACTCATAGGTTGCAGAGGAAAAGCATTTTGGGATTGTAGAAGACTTAGTATATGGTACTTAAGGGAAGGCCCTAAGGCAATGGAAGGCTGGTATCAAGATGGATTGGAGAGGAATAAGCATGAGAAAATAGAGGGTTAAGGGGATAAAATGCCTGGTCATGTTGCTGGTCAATACACTTGTCTGGCCATGCCCTGTGCCTGATCAACACAGTGTCTTCTCTTATCAAATGCCTCAACTAGTCTTCTTAGATGAGGAGTTTTTTTTATTTTGCATGTGTGCATAGTGGTCTAAATGCCAGCAGAAGGGATCATGGAATTATAGGGGCTCCTGAGCCTGAGGTCTCAGTAACTGGAGTGTCTTCCAGTTGTGTGGGTGTGTGTAATAGCTAGTAAAATTCAAGCTGGACTAGCCAGAAAGTAGGATGAGAGGTTTTGGGAGCCAAATATTGGAGAGGTGGTAAGCCTGGGGCAGTTACTGGAAAGACCAGAGGATCTCAGAGAGAGCAGTTGGAAAGGCCATAAGTCCAGATGAGTTACTGGAGTGACCTATTTGTGTGTACATGTGTGTCTGAGGCAACTGGAAGATGAGAGGATTCAGGTGCCAGCTGTGACTGGGATATGCAAAGCAATCACATGAGAGACGAGAGATTTCGCAGGGCAGAGGGTTCCTCCGAGAGAGCTAAGGCTGAGATCCAAGGCAGAGAGCCCTCTGCCTGTTTATTTCTTACTTTTTATACATTTGTGGGTCTGGCAGTGGATTGGCTTTTGGAGTTATCACCTCCCAGCCGAATGGCCAGACCAACTGTCAGTTACAGTTGTTTTCAGGTTAGAAATATGCAAACAAAGGACAGAGAATGAAAAACAAAGGATTTGTTTATGTTACATGTGTGAGAAAAAGGTAGAAACTGCTCCTAATATTGTGCAGTAGCTAAAAAGTCTGACTCCATTTTATGAACAATCAAAAGGCTTTAAAAAACTTAGAAAAACCAAAGTAACACCAGCTACTGGACTGACTGAGTGTCTAAAGCCAGTTACTGGAGGAACCCAGTGTGTGTGTGTTTGCATGTGCACATGCATGAGGTGTGAGTACCAACAGCTGGAGTGGGGCTGCAGGCTTTGAGTGTTCTCATGCCCAGGTGCCAGGAATGGAGCTGTCTTGGTTTAGGGCAAGATTTGGGAGGAAACTTTTGAAGGGGTCCTTCTAGAAAGTAAATTCTAGCTGCCCTTTCCCTCACCTGTTTGGGAGACATAAATTTTCTTTGAGAAAAGTGGAAAAAACTGTTTATTTAACAAGCAAAGTATTCACAAATATGAGAAAATGAATAATATTTTAAAAAAATGGAACTTTTCATTGTTCTGAAGAGATGGCAGATTTAGAGAGAGAGTCCTTTTCGTGGGGTGTAGCTTGGCTCGCTCAGTCTCTTATCAGGTCTTGTACTGGAAAATGCCGTGTCCTGGACCCCGGTGGGTCACAGGCGTGAGCTCTTGGTGTTTTTCTGGGGTTTCAGTCTAGAGCAAGGCTGATCAGTTTGAAGGAAAAAAAAAAGCTACAGTCCAGGGAACTTCTTTGCTTCAGCTAGCTAAAAAAACTAACTAAAAGCAAAGGAGAGCTCTCCCGCTGTCCGTGTTGCAGACAACATGCACAGAGAGAGAGAGAGCTTGTAATGGTTTTAATTTAATAAAACCAGGCAGAAACACCAATTAATATAGGGGTTTTAGTATTAATTTTTGTGGAAAGGAGAGATTAGGAGAAAAACAAAGCAGGCTTAAGCTTAAAAATGAACAAAAATAGTTTTATTAACATATGTTAAAAGAATGAGGAGGGAAAAAAAATGAGAAAAAGAAAACAAACTAAAACAGAATGATACTTTAAAACATGCTTCTTTCCTTTTACAAACTATTAACTTTCTTATTGAACAACATAGAAAGACACAACTTAGGATTTTCAGTCAGTTTCACTATTTAGACATAATCACTCATTACTTTAGGAGAAGAATCTTTCTAAGATCCTTTTATGAAGACATTTGCCACAAGACAAAATAGTCCAGTGTTCTTAATGTCACACATCTGCTGCCGCCTGGAGTTTTCGCAGACTGTGATGTTCTATCAGCAAAGCTTCTCAGTGTATCTGGGGTACTATTTACGAATACTTCTTCTAGTCTAAAATCATCTTTGTCTTAATGCCTGAGACCTCTTTTTAACCTAAGAGCAGGGGCTTTAAAGTTCCTAAATAAATCTCAATTACATCAGTCCTTAATTTTGATTAGAATAGCATTCTACCCAAATAATACTAAGATGCTGCAAAGATCAGTTCATTTCTTCATAATTTACCTTAGAAAAGTCCAGTTAAAAATGTCCACTTCTTCAATCCTATTCCAATATTATTAGTTCTTTCACTTCTCATCTAACTGACTTCATGAGGTGTCTGTTCCATGTACCCTCTGGGTTTTTTTTCTTTCTTCTTTCTCTCAAGGAAGAATTGTGCTTTAAAAGTTCTATGTTGCTAAAAAAGGGTTTCATCTGCCCGGGCCTAAAAAGGCCACGTAAAAGCACTGAGGCTGCAGGACCTGAAGAAAAGGTAAAGCTGTGCTCATGGAGGAAGCTGGTAGATGTCCTTTTTTCCACCCCTCAGTCTTATCTAGGGCGGTCCAGCTCAGAGCTACCACAAAGCTTTAAAAGGGCTTCACCCGGGCTGCTCCCATGTGAGCAGCAGCTCTCAGAGGCTCGGCCGGCCCGGCCCAGCCACCCAGAGGGCAGAGGGACCTGACCTGGGCCTCCCCCGTGCTGCATGCCGGCAGCAGTTCTCAGAGGCCTGGCCGGGCCTGGCCCAGCCGCCCAGCCGGCAATGGGGGGCCCAACCTGGGCTCCCTCCCGCTCTCCATGCAGGCAGCAGCTTCTAGAGGCCCGGCCGCCCAGAGGGCAGAGGGCCCGACCTGGGCCCGGCCTGGCCCGACCACGATGTTACCTCATGGCAGATCACCGAAGCGAGAGAGAGACTGATCTCACGCAGTTAGTTTTTAAATGTCCCCTCCAAAGTCTCATCAACATTTCCCATTGGTCAACTTAGCTGCCAATATCCTGGCTAGCTTTTTGATAGGTCCTTGTTCTCCTTCCCAAACCACTCCACGGTTAGGGTAGGGAAAAAAAAAGAATCTCACATTTTCCTATAACTAGAAAACAAAATTGTGCCAACCCATGATAGAGCTGAAGCTCTTATCTCTATGTTTTTGAATACAGTGGCAAAAAAATCCCACTGCTTTTCCTTTTCCCCTCTTCGTTCTTGGATCTAATTTTAAAGGCACAGAACTTATTTCTGAGCTAAACAGACAAATGGGGATTCAATTCAGTATCATAAAGTCACCCCAGGATGTGGGCTAGCTACTGGAGGGATTCTTATTGTGCATATATATGTATTTTCCATTAATGAGCTTTCATCCTGATCAGCCAGAGAGAGGAACAGGCCATTAAATGCTGTTTGTGAGAGTGCTGCTGTATTTTTCTGTATTGCTCTGTGTGGCTGGCTTTGTATGCACATATTGTGTGCAAGTGTGCCTGTTTGAAATATACTCTCACTTAGTCTTGCTACTTTTTTGACCTGGCACTGTGGTAGCTTTGCCTGTACTGAGCTACCAGCTTCATCACCTCCTAATAGTGTACCTTTTAAATTAAATAGCCAGTTTCCACCTAGCCTTGTGTAAAGGTAAGAGTTTATGAGGAAAAATGAGTTATACTATGTGTTAAAGAAGAGACCCTGTGTTCTGAGGCAGTCAGTTTCTTTCAGCTCAAGCTGGGTGCCTCCAGAGAGGGACTTTGAACAAAGAATTCCTTGGGCCTTTATACTCTTACAGTTTGTGCACCTGATCTTCACATGCACTGCATGCACCCCTTGGTCCAATGGTGATTTATGGTCTGGGATCTTCTAGCACCTCATTGGATTCTTTCTCCACATCCACGTGGGCAACAGCATAAGCTGCTCTTATCTTCCAGTTTGGGCCAGCCTTTGTGCCCTCTTCTCAGTACCAGAGTCTCAACCCCTTAAATGAAGGTATCCAGTCTTTCTCTATTTTGTCCCCTGCTTAGCCATTCATGCTAATGAATGGAGTTCATTTAAAGTTTACCTATACAAGTTTTGAGCAGGGCCCACTCATGCTAAGCTGTGAGCAAGTTAGAGTTAAACTTAAACCTACACAATTAATTTCTAGTATTCTATAAGTAAACTTATTTTAATCCCCAACAATCCCCCCTTTGGTTTCATTCAGCATGCCTGCTAATATTTTAGACAGAGCTCCTAGAATTTCTCGAAGTGCCTATTCATTTTCAATATTTTCAAATATAATATTAATGTAAGTGATAGACATAACAAAATCAAATCCAACAAGACTATCATGGGATGCAACATGAAGTTAGCAATTTTTGTGGCTGTCAGTGACCAGTCTTCTTACGAGTGAATGATGAATCCAGGAATCTTTTCATGCAACTTTATTGCATAATAAGTACACAGTAATACAGTGTAAGGACCTTCCCATTTCAGTTCAAATTTATTCTTTCTTGTTGGGGAGGATGAACAAAGCAATTTCTACACTTTCTCTGATAATTTTTTACCCATACTTGATCTCCAGGTTGAATATCATATACTTTTATTTCAAGTAGCACTCCCTGATACCAATAAGCTTGTCACCTGTAAGTTTCAAAGGTTTGTTGTGCATACAATATCTATTATGTCACTCATTCATCTCCATCTAATAGGCTGGTCCTTGCCAGGATACAAGTCCCAGGCACTGCCAGATGTCTTCCAAACAATATTTTTGCCAGATGTAGTCCTATGGATTGCTTGGGTGCATTTCTTATGTTCCATAAAACTAGATTTAGAGCCTCTGGCCATTTTAATCCTGTGTGCGTGCATACTTAGCCAAAGTTTTCTTTGACTGTCCTATTCATCTTTTCTACTTTCCCTGACAATTGGGATTGTTAAGGAGTATATAATTGTTGTAAAATTCCCAATGCCTTAAATATTTGAATGTGTATAGTGGCTCCAAAATGTCAGACTCTATCTGAACCTGTTATTTCTGGTACTCCATAGCTAGGAATGATTTCCTTCAGTACAATTTTTACTATGGTTCCTGAATCTTCCTTTTGGGTAAGAAAAGCTTCCACCCACCCCAATAATTGCTCCACTATCACCAACAAATGCTTATATGCTAATGATGATGGCATGGCTGCATAATCATGTACTGAGAAGGAAAGTATGCTGGAGATTGTACACCCTTATGTATTCTCAGGGGTCTTGGTTACAATTAAATGAGAACAAATTTTGCATCCCTCCCCAGTCTTTTTTTGCAGCAGCATCAATTCCCAGTGCTGCCCACATTCATAGCACTTGGTCTGTGATGTTTTCAGCACTGCTGTGAGATTCATTGTGGAACCATCTAATAATGACCAGTAAATACTTTTTTCAGTAAAACAGACTTTCCTTCTGTTGTCCACTCTCCATCTGTCTTGGACAGCTTCTCACTTTTCCCAGTTTCTTTTCTCCTCCAGTCATACCTCTTTAGATAGTTCACTTATGCCTGGTAAGTTCAGCCCTTCCAGATTTGGAGTCACAAGCATAAAAAGCAGTACCTAGTGTCTGACTGCTGCTTTTGCTGTGGCATTGACCAGGGCATTTCTTTGGGGTATGGGCTGCACAGTGTATCCCTGATATTTGCTCTGGCAAATGTATAGCCTCTTAACAGTTTCCTTCTCTTTTCCATTTGCCACTTCTTTTCCTGCTGTAGTTAGAAATTCCCTCTCCTTCCATAGCATCCCTATGGTATGACATTCCAAAGGCATATCGTGAGTCAGTATAAATATTCACTCACCTGTTTTTACCTTGTTTCACTGCTTGTATAAGGGCTATCAGTTCTGCACCTTGTGCACTTATTTCTGCTCGCAAGGCTTCAGACTCTCTTACACCTTCTTCATCCATAACTACGTATCCCATCATGTTTTCCATCCTGGTAATATGAGGATCCATCCACGTACAGGGTTAAATCAAGATTTAACATAGATTCATCTTTTAAATCCTCCCATGGTTTACTAGGTGTTATAATGATTCTTCTATAATCCTAGTGTGGAGTACCATCTTCTGGCAACAGCAAGAGCGTAGCAGGGTTTAAGGGATTACACCACCTTAAAATTATATTGTCTGCTATCAGCAAAATAAGCTCATACATGTGAGTTATTTGTGGGGATAGGGCCTGAGTTGCATGTTAATTCAACAATATTTCCACCTCATGTGGCACGAATACGTACAGCTGATGTCCTAAAATTCAAGAATGGCTCTTTTCTACTTTCTCAGCTGCTGTGACCATAGCCCTAGTACACTGAGGAGTTCCAGATACAACAGGATCTAACTTAGCTGAATAATATGTTTCAGTCCTCTGCTGTGGTCCAAGTTGCTGTGTATTTACTCCACTGGCTACTCCCTTTTTCTCATGTCTATGCAAATAAAAAAAGCTTAATATAGTCTGGCAAATCTAATGCCAGTGCAGTCATTAAAGCTTTCTTGACAGTTCCAAATGCTTGCTTTCTTTCTGGGCCCCATGTCAAAGGTTCCGATTCTTCCTACTTTGTGACTTCAGTTAAAGGTTTAATTAAGTCTCCCCACCCCATAATCTATGGTCTGCAGAATCCTACTTGTCCTAAGTAAAACCCTTAACTTCTTTTTTGTCACTGGCTGGGGTAAATATATGATCGCTTGAATTCTGTCTGGCTCTATTAACCCTTCTGTTAGGATGAACCCCAAATGCTTCTGTTTGTCACAGCTGTAATTTAGATAGAAATGCAGTATCCTTTCTCAGACAATTTTGTACATAACTGGCATATACTGTACACTTATGTCCTGGTTTAGGGCAAATTTGGGAAAAAATGCCCTGAATAGGGTCCCTCTGGGGAGCAAACCCAAATGGCCCGTCACCCCCAACTGGTCTGGGAAAGAACTTCCTCAGAGAAAAGTGGAAAAAGCTATTTATGTAACAAAGTGCCCACAAGCACAAAGAATGAATAATATGAAACAATAAAACCTTTTGTTGTTCTGAAGTGAGATGGTAAATTCAGAAAGTTCTTGCCCTGGGTAGCTCAGCTCGCTCAGTCTCTTATCAGTCCCTCCGGAGGTCCAGGCTCTGGTGGGCCCCAGGTGCAAGCTCCTGGTGCTCCTCTGGGTTTTTCAGTCCAGAGCAGGTTTAAACAGTCCCAAGAAAGAGGAAAAAGAAAACCAAAAACAGTCCAGGGAACTTCTCTGCCCTAGCTAGCTAAAACTAACTAAAAGCAAAATGATCTCTGTCCTGCTGATGTCCGTGCCTCAGACGAACCACTGTCTGGAGAAAGAATGCGGAGGAGTGAATGCTGTTTTCTCAAAACAAACTGTGCACTTCTTTCTCTTCTTCAGTCTCAAAACCAGTCTTAAGGGTACAATGATAAATTTATTAACACACATAAAAGGAGAAAAAAGGAATCCAAATGAAACTTTCAAAGCACTCTTCCTCCCACCACAGTGTTCACTTTCCCACAAACAAGATAAAGAGACAAAACCTGTGATTTTCAGTCAGTTTCACCATTTTAAATATACTCTTTCATCAGTTCTTTAAGGAGAGGAGTCTCTCTTACAGTCCCATGGAGACATCGCCCCAAAAGAAACAGTCCTCTGGTGTCTCCCATGTAGCTTTCCCCACGAGACTAGACGGCCGCCGATGGCAAAAGTAACAGAGTCTGTTCTCTGGCTTCCGATGGGATTTTACAGCTTTTATTCTCAAGTCCTGCTCTGCTTAGCTGGAGTGTCCCGATGGCTCACCGGTGCCAGAGTGACCTGGCCCCTCCCCCTTCGGGGCTTTTTCCTCCAGGGGGCAGGGCCCAGAGGCACCACCCAATAAGGGATAAGCGGGAGGGGAACAGGGCTGGGATACATTTCAGTGTGGGGGATGGGCAGATCATAGGACAGATACATAGAAAAACCATTACAAATCCAATGAAATATAAACCTAATTAATGCATTACAACACTCCCATGTCACAAATTTGCAGCCACCCAAAAGAAACCTCTGCAAACTGTGAAATCCCACCCATTAGCAGCCTTTCCCATGGCTTCATATGGGCCTATCAGATTATTAGGGTGATAAAATCTTGGCATGTGTCCAGAGTAGAATGAGACACGTGACGATTTATAAAGTCTCTGAGGGTGTCCAACACTTCTCAGAATAGCTTAAAATAATAGCGAGACAACTTCTCTGGACATGCTTTGTAAAATAAAAGGTTTTAATGAAAGAAGAAAATAATAAACATAAACAAAGAAATGTAAGTCGAACACAGTGTAGAGAGCACTCTGACAGTGGTAAGGCAGTCCCAAAAAAGCAATTGAGCTCTTTGTGCAGTCCCTTTAGTACTCGATGGTCTAGGTGGGCTATTTGGAACCCTGCCCAATGAAATTGGCAACAGGCTTTGGGTACACTTCCAAAGCCCAATCAGTGCTCCTGTGCTGGTACTGAGCCAATTACAATGAGAAGGCTATGGAAAGTTCTAGTTTAACTTCCTTACATGTTCCAAGGTAAGCTGAAACTTTTCCCCTTATACAGAAACACCTGCTCGGGTGTGGGAGGTGCACTCCTACATTAGGGGTACTGTTTAAGGATGCCTCTTCTAGTATAAACCAAAAATTTTCTTCTTCCATCTCCAAAATCATCTTCATCTCTAAAACTAGAGATCTCCTTTTTCCCTAGGAGTGAAGGGCTTCATATTGCTTTTAACTAGAGCCATGCATTCCCCCCAAACAGAATTCATGTTACAGGAAATAGTCCATTCTCCATGGTTTCACCAGAAAAGTCCAGCCAAATAAGGTCACTCCTCCTCCTTTGTCCCACTTAGGACTTTGATTCTCTTCACTGACTTCATGCTGTGTCTTCTCTATGTTCAATCACTTTGTCCTTTTCCTTTTACTCTAAAGGAGGATTAAAGTTTTAAAAAGTCTCATCTGTACCAGGAAAGAGTTAAAACATCCAGGCTTATGGTGATCATGTGGTCTCTGCTGTGCAGCAGCCTCGAGGATTTTCAAAAGCTGTGGGGATGAGGGAAGAGAACTCAGGCCGAGGGATCTTGGAGCAGCCTGGCTGTTGGATTCCTCCTGTCCCTCCACTCCTTGGTCTCATCCGGGGCGGTCCAGCTCCGAGCTGCTAACCCCCTGCTGGGGGAAAGGGCTCAGGGCCACGGGCGGGCTGGTTCCCCCTCCCAAGAGGGGGAGTGGCAGTGGCAGGGTATTTTACAGCTGTTGGAGACCCGATCCAGGCCAGGCCAGGGGCATATTCTCACCCCCTCCCCTGGCCCGGGTGTCACCGGGCCAGGCGGGCCTCCCGTGAACGTCCTGGCCCTGCCGCGCGCTTGTTATGGAGACTAAAAAAGACAAAAATCCATTGATAGTG